>JAHWFP010167723.1:0-46643 GCA_023313725.1 Lithobius niger | reverse complement strand
CTGCATAAAGCAGACACATCAGAACAACACCCTAGAGTATAGCAATTTCATGACATGAATAATAGGAAGGTAATATTGAAAGATACACAACATTTGTTGACAAGTACTATTACCAACATACACCCACCACAGGACGCGTCAAAAATAAAACAAACACGACGTACCGTAGCAGTTTAAATGATAATACAAAATGTTTAACTCCACATCTTTTGTTTGAAAACTGTTTTTTCTTTGCTAATGAAGACTTTATTATTTTTTAATGACCCCAAGAGTTTATTAAATCAAAGTCATGTTGTAACTTGAGCGCAAGTTTATTATAATCCCCTTGATCACAGGCAAGAAGGAAAATATCATCAGTAAAAAAATTCTTCACGATTTTTAACATTACTTGCAATATCATTTATGTAGAAATCATTTATGAAATAAAAGTAAAGGACCCAGGACTGAACTGGAGAGCAATTACGTGGGCTTAAAGCTGCATGGAAAATTTATGTTTATTGTTTAATTATAATACAGTTAGTTTGTTCCTCTTTTTAAAAGAAAAATTAAGGTAGTTACTACTGGTGACGTTCAAAGTTAGTAGGTTCTCGATGTACCTATCATCGACCAATATGAGGTCATGTTCAACATTTATGGAGGCTTGTTCTTCATTTTTGGCAACAGCAAGAAGTGCAGTGTCATCAACAAAAGATATAATCCCAGAACGAGTCCATAAATTATAAGAGGGGTGGCCCTAGAACATATTTTCTTATAATTTAGAGAATTTAGCTACCATGGACACATATGGCATATTTACTTACCCACAGTTATTAATTCCTGCCTACTTACATGCGTTACATGTTGCCAAGAATACCTACGGGAATAAATAAACTGCCACTTTGAAAACGGCCGCCATCATGGTTCTATAGAGCAAAATTCTGAGTGCTTACATTCTGGGCATTATCACTTAGGATGTGTCTGAGATAAGATATCTGCTTGCCAAAGTTTGACTGGAAACAGTACCAGTTTCTGTTTGGAAATAACGATCTATTGTGGGCACATTTGGCTGCCGTGAAGCGAAAAGAATATATTATATCCTGAAGATACTTTGCCAGACTGAACTACAAACATCATCTGAGTTGGCTTTTCGTACTAATGCTTAATTACTTCAGTTGCGAAATTGTTCCTTGTTTGTATTTTACTGTGTCTGGTTTAGCAGCATTATTGATGACAGAAGTGCTATTTGTTACATGAGAAAGCCGGGTGGGTTTGGATCGTCAATGTTTGATGGCCTAATCTTGATGTTGTTATTTCAGGCAAGCTAGAGCTCTGGTCGAGATCGACGAACCTGATGAAGTCTTGGATGTCCTGACGAGGTTGGTTAGAGGAATCCTGCGATCGACCGCTTACGAGGCTCAGTAAGTAGAAATGTGTAATAAATAAAGAAATAACTCTTAAAGATAATGATAAATGTGTGGCCTTCGTTTTCAGGAAGTTAGGTTTCAAACTAAAGTTTTTACCTGCGTGACATTTATCAGCACATTTGTAGTTTCGAGGTTTCGAAATTGTATTCTAATTGAAATTGAATGTTGATTTTAATACATACACTAGGGTGTCTCCAATAAGATTCAATGATAACATCAACCTCTGTTCTATAAAGGTTACATTTATAGGATGATATGACGACCACCATGGACACTATTTGTACAGCATAAGGCAGTTTGACTATATTATCAAGCATCTAAGGAATAACAGCAATGTGACAGAAAACTTTTCTTTACTTTACTTTACTTATAGTAGTGCTACAGTGCCGAACAGGCTTCGTAGCAAAAATTCAACATTTAGAAAAAGGTGCATATAACAAGGGCAATTGAGTAACCTATACAAAGACATATTTAAATAAACAGTATAAAACAGAACAATTTCAATAAATATTGATAAAAACCTGTTAAAGGGCAGGATATTGACCCAAAAGGCAGTCTCAGAAAGAAAACCTAGCTACAGAACAATAATTACAAACAAATAATAAATAAGGTATATAAATAGGTATATCGGGCATGATTTAGACTATTCAGTTGATCAAGTAAAAAGATAGATCATTTCTACTTGGCCTACAAATGAGAACTTCCAATTAGTATTAAGCGATACAAAACGATCAAGTGAGTTTTTAAATAAGTTGATATTTGGGGCCTCCAGCACGTGTTGGGGTAAAGCGTTCCAATAAGAAATATTTCGGTAAGAGAAGAAGCCTTTGGTTGGACTTTGAATTAGTGGTTTAAGAAGTTTGCGTGAGTGACCATAGTGGCGGCCACACGGGTGTTTGTGAAAAGCACATCAAAACTGGGGCAACCGAAACTAGAGGTAAGAATTTAAAAAAGAATTATCAGGTTACCACGCATAAGATGCCACCAGATAGAATGTAGGTTTAAACGTTGAAGCCGCCCGAGATAGAAAAGTGCCTGATGCCTTCCACATTTTTTGGTCACTCTTCGTTGGACCTTTTCTAATGCAACATGATGCTTTATAAGGATTGGAAACCACAACTCGGAGCATATTCAAGGATCTGACGACTGAGGGATCAGAATAGCTTCAAATAAATGTTTGAATGTCTAGAAGTAATGGTACGATTGATCATGAATACAACTACCGTAGCTTTACGTATAATATTACTAATGTGATTGTCAAATTTTAAATTATTGTTAATAATGATGCCTAAGTCGTAGAGTGACGGAGCTTGCCATTCCTCGATTTGCCTGTTGGCCTTGGGCAGAGCTTACCTCCTGGCGCCGTTACACGATGGGCCTTGGTTCGTTGGGACATGGGACCCTCACATTATCATCCCCATCGTCCTGGCGTTTATCAACTTGGCCCCTTAGGCTTGTCTTGCGTCTGATGTCCTTGTGCCCTCAGTCACATTTAGTATTGGCACTCCCCACTGCACTGGGCCCCTGGGGGCGATCAGTGGAATATAGTGGCCTCTTTCTTTATATAAGAATTTTCTATGCAATATAATGCTATGGTAAATATTGTATATAAAATTGTGTGAAAGGCTTTCCACGCATGCGTGAACCTAAATTCTCGTGCTAGGCTTTCCTTTGGTTCTTTGCTCTCTTCTCTACTTTTGCTCGACCAACGCGGACCGATTTAGGGTCTGCTCTTCTGGCCTTATGCAGGTCGGGCCTATTCAAAATTAGGACTACTTTTCTGAAGGAAAGTCTAAAAGGCGAACGTTCAATAACATCCACCACCGAAATGCTGTAAGTCGTGGCAAGCCTTCTAACTTCCTTCATCCAGCCATGCCATACAAATAAACTCCAGATGCAACTGATTTCCAGCCTGGACGGAATTTATTTCCCCTTTAACCAAATTTAACCAGAAGTGCGACGCCATTCGACTATAAATCCCAAATCCAACTCCCTAGTCGCACTATTTGGTGCATCGCCGGGAATCGAACCCGGGCCGCCCGTGTGGCAGGCGAGCATTCTACCACTGAACCACACTGTTAAACAGTTTGTTTTCGGACAACCTCCGAAAGGTTAGGTAGGGGATTATAATCCCAGTAATAAGTGTGGTTGGGGTTGTTATAACCGAAATGTAAGTACCAGATTTCTGGGGATGGATGCAAAAGTGCCACTCCCTCGACCAAAAATACAGGTTGTCAATTTGTTTCTGAAAGTTTGCCGTGTCTTGAGGTGAACATATGGCATACTTAGATTTAGTATCATCAGAGAGAGTCGGTAAGAGTAGAGCCAAACCTGTTAAAGAAAATCAAGAATAAAACAGGACCAAGCACGGATCCTTGTATTACTCCACTTGGAACAGCAGAAATATCCGAAAAAGAACCCAAAACGAGTACTTGTTGCGAGTGAGCTTTGAGCCAATACTCAATCCAATTTTTGATCAGAACTGCAAATCTGCAATGCCATACATAGTAAAGGAATGATGTAACAAAGAGTGGTTTACTTTGTCGAAGGCCTTCATGCAATCTAAATAGATTGCACCGACAGGAATGTTGCTGTCAGGGGAAAAAATACTGTTGTAGAAGGCCGAAAGGTTAGTAGTAGTGGAAGAATTTGCTCGGAAGCCATGTTGGTTGGGGTTTATCAGTTTTTGACAATTTAGAAATTTGATATGTTCGGCTAGAACAGATTCAAAAATTTTCCCTAAATGACAAGTAATATTAATTGGTCTATAGTTTCTAGAGTTCAGCGTGAAGAAGACCTTTCTTGAAAAGAGGTGTACTATAGGCTTTACGCCAAATATCGAGAACAAAGCTAGTTTCCAACATATCATTAAAAATGGGAACAAGAACAGGAATCAATAAATCCGAAGGCATCGTCTGAACCAGCAGAAGCATGTGGTTTTAATTTGGAAAAAAGCAGCCAGCAAATTACCTGGAGTAAAAAGTAGCAGTGGTATACACACCGAAAAATTTTGAACATTAAGAAAAATCGACACCGGCTCAGAGGAGTAATTTTCTGCAAAGACAATGCACAACAAATTGGCCATTTATGAAGGATCAGAGATTATACAGGGTGAGGCAAAAGTCTGGTCACACGCCAATAACTGCCGTTATAGTGGTCCTATGGTAATTCTAAAGACATATTTGTAATGTAAGTCAGATATGACGAAGCTAATGAATACATTTTCAATGACCCTGAAAACAGCATTCAAGGTCATCCACATTCTATCTTTCAAACGGCACAAGATACAGCACAAAAGTGAATTACAAAGTTGTGCGCGAGCGTTAAACATGACAAACTATGAAAACAGATTGAAAATCGGAGCATAATTACAATAGTTAGGAGAAAAAAAAATAGCAACAATGTCTTCCCTGAAAGTTTTAACTGCGATGCAGTGAAGCCTAGGTGTTGCCTCTACAAGCGAGCGCATGAGTTCCGAGCCTTTCCCGCATCAATGAGTGCAGTTAAATTTCAGATTCCAGTAAACGAAAACGGATACGGATTAGACCTGAAGTAATGAGCCATCATTCACAACAAAGAAAGTCTCGTTCGGTATGTGATTACTTTCTGATTTTACATTTATTATTTTTTAGGCTGACGCCTAATGCCGTTTTAAGTGATTTGCAGCTCGGTCGCAACAATTGGCCAGCAATGAAAAAACGCATTGTCTTTGCGAATGCCATAACTTTCGTCAGGAAACCCTGGACATTCGGATGCTCTCACTTTTCGCAGCTTCATAAATCATTGTGGCATTACAGATCACTTCCAGTAAAGGGTAAATTACAAGTTTGTGGTGAACAGGAAGGAATTGACAAGAAGAATTTGCGTCACTTGCTCACTGGTAGAGGTGGACTTACTGGTATTTCTGCCGCCTGTGCCTATACATCTCCGCCAAAAAAAAGTGCTTTCGTCGGCGTTATTTTTTCAGGAAAAACGTTTCAGGAAAAACGCAGGATAAGTCTGCGATCAGAATACGCCGAAAATAAGGTGGGAACATTCGTAAGCGTCAATAAACTTGTTTTTTGGGGTAGGGGGGAAGGACTGCAAGGGACATGAATGAAAGTGTCTTCCAAGAACGAGGCGACAAATCTTTGTAAAAAATCTATTTATTCGACGTTTTCTCCAAATGCTTTTTTCTTTATGGTACTAAACATTTCTAAAAAAATACAATAATTTCACCTAACAATAAAGTGGTCATACGTTTTGTAGTAGCAGGGACTCGTAGAGTGTGGTGTAATTTTCCGATCCCTCCCTAGAACAAAAAATATTTATTTAGGCATATAGATGCTGGCACTTATTAATATTGTCAGTTGCCCCTTGTTCAGCATAAAACTGTAATTTACTCTTTAATAAAAGTAATCTGGAACGTCATAATGATTTACGAAGCTATTAAAAAGTGCGGACATTTGTAAATGTGAATGCCCAGGGTTTTCCCCGCCTTTGGAAATGAAGTTTGTGCATTCGTAACAACAATACGTTTTGAATTGGGCAATTGTTGCGACAGGTCTGGATGTCACTCAAAGAGGCATCAGCGCTGGAAAAAAAAACAATAAATGTAAAATCAAAAAATAATCACATGCCGAACATGATTTTCTGTGTTGTGAATGACGGCTCAATACTTTAGGCCTAAACCGTGTCATACGTTATTTTCTTTTATTTCATCCTTAACTGCACTCGTTCACTTGCATTGATTGACGCAGGAAAGACTCGGATCACATAAATGCACTCGCTTGCAGAGGATGCCCCTAAGCTTCACTGCATGGCAGTTAAAACGCTCAGGGAAGACATTGTCGCTATTTTGTTTTCCTCATAACTATAGTAATTATGCTCCGATTTTCAATCTATTTTCGTTGTTTGTCATGTTTAATGCTCGCGCACAACTTTGTAATTCACTTTTGTGCTGTATCTTGTGCCGTTTGGAAGATAGAATGTGGATGACCTTGAATGCTGTTTTCAAGGTCATTGAAAATGTCTTCATTGGCTTCGTCATATCTGACTTACATTACAAATATGTCTTCAGAATTAACATAGGACCACTGTAATGGCAGTTATTTGCGTGTGACCAGATCTTTGCCTCTCCCTGTAGTTTGTGATGGCAAAAAAAGTGGACCGATACATGGTTTAGAAATGTGCTTAGACTTTAAAATACTTGAAAACATTTTTTGAGGAATTTCTTGCTTCTTGGGCTAATTGTAGTTCGTAAGAGTTTTTCCCCGCTTTAATGCTATTTGGACAATATGGTTTATTGGCAAACAGTCATTTAGAATGGCATGATTTCCAGACCTTCTGTAAGCAGCCCATAATTTGCACCTTTTTTTTATAGTTGGAAGCTGTGAGGTCAGACATCCAAATAGGACGATTAACTTGTTTACGAGTGTTGGTATACTCAGTTGATATTATGGTATTGGAAAGAAAATTCTATAACTTGTTCCAGATGTAAAGATTTTTGTTAGGGATTTGGTTGAGGAAAAAAGGCAGTCGTTATAGTTTAGGTTAGTTATGGCTTGATTTTAATCATCTTCTGAATAATAAATTTTGGATAAAAGTATGTCATGGTCAGTTACCCAGTTTACCTATGTGGCCAGTTTACCTTATGGCTATAACTACGTTTGATCGGGATATTTTGGTCGTCTGACAACGTAAGTCACGATTAGTAATAACGTTGATATTTTTCTAGCTGAGGGTGTGCTATACTACTGGTTGTGGGGTATGGGCTACTAGCTATTCTCATGCAATACTAAAGTGAAATCTATGCGGTGCAGAAAGTTGAAATTTTGCAGTTAGGCAAACGAAGCAAACAGCCTGCATTAAAGACTGGCCTTGTAAGAATACAAGATACACTAATTCGAGAAATAAACGAAAAGACAGCTGTCCCGACTGGGATTCGAACCCAGGACTTCCCACTTACTAGCCGGGCGCTATAACCACTGTGCTACCAGGGCAGATCCTGGCTTTATTTATTGGAGTTAGGTATAGTTTTACCGTATGACTTGCCTTTTGCTGGTTTGGAGGTAAGAAGTGTGAATTCAGTTACCAATCACTCTCAGTGTATCAAACAGTTTTCATAATCGTCTTTTGCACATTTTAGGATAAAAAAAATTAAGTCATTTTATTTTATCATACAAAAACGTACGATGTGCCTGCTTGCATGTTTGTACTCTACTCCTCCGGATCTACTTCAAAGATGAGAGTAACGCCAAATGAAAGATAATTGAATTACTCTTCTATTAGGCCTATTTTCATTGTGGCAACCTAATTTTTTTATTCTAAAATATGCAAAAGACTATTATGAAAACTGTTTGATGGTGTCTAAGTTCGGTCCAACATTTACTGTTCAGGCAAACTGTTCAGACAGAAACTTGGAAATTTTGGTTCCAAGTATAATAATAGTTTTCAACGCGTTTCTCGCTTTGCTCACTCAATCTTTCATTTGGCGCTACTCACACCTTCGTAGTGGCTTAACTTCTGGAGGATTAGGGATAAGGACACGCAAACAAACAAATTAGTACGATTTGAACGTATAAATGGTGAGAAATGTGATGAACAAACTGTGAGCAACAATTGCTTCCATCCAAATATTTACTATATCGATTTTGTGATGCTATGGGAATCGAAGAAACTATGTGGAGCATTGAATCAGATTGTCTCCAATATAGAGCAAAAGGTGAACGTGAGGGATAGCATTATTTTAAGGGCAAAGTTTGCATTTTGCTGGTTTATAGATGGCTTGTTGGTTATCTGTCACTTACTAACCTTCTTCGTCTTAATAAAGAACAGCGCAGGGTATTGTAATGACGCCCAGAGCTGTTGGAGTGCTTGTCCACCAACCAACATCAACTCCCGGCTAGAAATACTGGGAAACTCGTAAAGGGTGTTGCCAGACAAATGCCTGTTTTTATTTGGTCCAAGGTTGAACGAGCTGCTCCATTGTCTTAGCTTTCTTCCATTGTCGTCAGTCCAAATGCTTTATTATTCTTAATTTGGTGTTAAGATGATGCCATTGCGCAACTTTGTAAGGGATACAGTGTGCGTCGTGAGGGAGATATAATGAACAGCCTGTTCGGCACAGTTCGGGTATAGAAAACAAGTGGCTAGAGCGACTACCTAGTCGCTTCCGGTCTTCTGTACTGTTCTGCCACTACCAATAGTGACGCACACTTCTCTATCACGCATTGCAACAGCAGTCTCTATTATATAATCTAAAAGCAGTAACCATCAGAATTGCTCGTTAAAAATGTGTTAGCTTTTAAGCTTATTTTACGTCAGCGTTTAGGCCTGATTTACAACTTTCATTTCGTAATTAGCAACTAACGGAGATTTGGATTGTATACAGTAAGCCTGGATTTTGCAGCACGGTATGCCTCGATCCGGGCACACAGTTACAGTGTTACAACGTAATGCGCAACATAGCCTATATAGATCAGTGGTAGTAGGGAAGGGACAGGAGAGACGCTGTTGAGAGAGCCAGCAGCGACTCGTAGCAACTTGACGTTGCCATGGTAACGTGATTTTAGGCTTAATTTTCATTTTGTAGGCCTAATGTTTTTAACGGCAGTTTTAGTTTCGTAAGTAGCAGATAGGCCTAAAGGCCTCTGCAGACAGAATAAAATTTCGAGCGAAGCTATGCGTAACTACGTGCCTACAAGGTCTACATTGCAGCAATCGTGTGGTTGGTTGCGTTAAGGACGAATATTGAAGTCTTTTTTACACCATACTGCGTCGGCGTACAGCCGCGAGCAGCCAGTCTGGTTAGGACTTAATGGAGAATTTGGTTCGACCCTAAGCCTATTCACTCATGCAACAATGTGACAAGACTCTTTTAAACGAAGCTAAAATGTTTTTGTTTTTACGGCTGCGTTAACACAAATCCTTAGGATTTCAATTCGACGATGAAATGTTATTATTTAATTTAGTTACGTCGAAGAAGTCTATTAGCTATAAGGAGGTACGATGTTTTAATTTGCCATGTTATTTAACTAACTTTTGACACTGAATCGAAAGTTGTAAACAGTGGTTGTCTCTATCTGGTATACCGTTGCGAAGTTGAAAGAAGCGACGGACGGACGGAGGAACGGACGGACGGACAAAGTCGTTGCAATAGTCTTCTCAGCCAGTACGGCTGTACAGAAGACTAAAAACTAACGTACTCTAGCTTAACGGGCTAGTTCGTTCATACCTAAACTTAACCCTTTTAAATGCTGGGCTGTATGACATCCCTAAATGTGTTTTGTCTAGTTTTTTATTCACCTGAGGTTCATTACTTGTCAACTTCTTCTCGAACCAAGCGCAAATTTAAAAGACCATTCGTGGGTGGAAATGAATGAAGTAGGATTGGAAACTAGAATGACATTAGAATTGCGTGGACGAGGCGGAGGAGCAGTGGCAGAGATTGGCAATGAAATACAAGTAGTGTCGACAAGCTTTTGAGCAGAGGCAGATCCAAAATTGTCCATAAATCCAGTCAACCTGTACAACGGTTTTTGCTTTTCCTTAATTTGCCTCCCCTACGACACTGTTGACTACAGATTGTACGAGTTCCAAATCCTTTCAGAACCCACGACAGGGTTGAATGAGTTCCCAAAGTCATGCCATTCGGAGTTTTCAGTACTAGCTACGACTTTCTCAAAGTGTGCGACCTCCCTTGTGCATGCACTATAGTATTAGTTACCAATGCCATGGATCCTCATCAGTTAACTTGTGAATGCATGCGGGTAGTGCGTCACAAGGATATCATTTCCTCATAGAATGAAAACTTATCTGGTGGGCTGAACGGTATAGGGTTAGGCTCCGAATTAAAAAAGCTTTCAAATCCCCGCTCAGGCATTAAGACCATTGTGCAACGAAAATATACATTTGCATCTATAGTATTAAGCATTCTTCCTTCCACACAGCCTTGCCTTGTTTTCGCAGCTTCCCCTTTAATACTTTACTTCGACAACAAATCGTCTTCGCGAAAAACTAAACAACCCTCTTTCTAATCTTGGGACGAATAAATTATTAATCCGAAAGATTTGTCTTTCCCTCCAAATCTGTTTTTTTCTTTCCCCAGACGATTGGGCACGGAAAGAGTGAAGCTCAAGTCCCCTGGGTTCGTTACCTCTTTTTTTTTTATCATCTTGTTTTCTCTCAATTCCCAGTCTTCCATCCGACTCTGATCAAACAAAGGCGTATTGTCACAACTCTCTGGCTCTTATATTATTTGTGCCTTCTGACTTACGATGGCTGACCTTCGTTGAAGTAATTCCACTTCTGAATTTTCTAAAATCTCGTTTATTAAATTTTCAATTCATTTGTAATAATAATAAATTTAACCACATAGTGGTTGAGATCTAGAATGGGTAAACCACTTACACTAGTCCGAGTCGTTAACGTTAAAATGTTAAACCTGGGCAACAAATTCAGGCCTCCTCAAGAATTTGCGAAGGCAAATTTTGGTCAACAAAAATTTTAAATGGTCGACAGAACGCATCCGTACAGCCTCCTCGGACAGAGAGTTCCATGGATAGATTACTCTCACAACAAAAAAACCTTAGTCAACAATCCAACCTCCCTCCTTAGGTAGCCTATTTGAGGGAGTGGCTCAAATTAATGACATTTTTTTTTTTGCAATGGGCTTTTCGCTTATTCCAACATTAGTCGTTCAAGGCCAGCTTAGGCAAAACTGATCTAGTAAGAAGCCTTTGTGTTGTAAAATAATAAAGTAGAAGAACAGTTTTCTAATGAAGAATCTATCCATTAGACGTTACATTTCTACAATCTGAGTAGAAAATATTATGTCATGTCGTGTCAATGCTGGTGTTGGTTTGGTGAGTCAGTTGACTTTTATTGATAGCGGTAATACCTTCCGGGAATTTCTGCCCTATAGTAGAGGGAAAATTTAGCTGGAAAAATACACGCGGAAAATGTCGGAATGACACACATGAAACAGGTTACTGGCCACTAGGTTTCCATATAAAGGCAGAGCGGTGGTCCCTAACAAGTCGTTATATGGGCTGAAACAGTCCGACCGATTGTGGCATTAAAATTGCGTTCTGTTATCGAAGGATGTAGATTTTCCCAAAGCCATTGGGACCCTTGTGTGTTTTTTAAACACGTTCAGAATGAACTGGTGTTAATCGGAGCTAACGTGGGCGATCTGTGTTTGTGTGGGCCCGATGACCTTATGGATAGGGCTCTCTTGATGTTGGTAAATCCTTACTATTATAGAAATGAAGAATTGTGTCTATCCTGGCCCACTCATATAATTCGATGTACGTGGCATTTGTTTGTCACAAGCTAATTATATTCAGAAGATCTTGGGACATTTCATACGACTGAATGCAAGGGAAATGTCTTGTCTTGTGAGCCAAGATTTGGACCACTGTGATCAATCACCCCGTAGTGATCATAAGTTGTACTAGTCCCTCATTGGTTTCCTTCTCATTTAGTTTCTAGCACACGCCCTGATTTCAGTTGTGCCGACATCACACTTTCACGCCGTAACCATAACCGTACACTATTGCACTGGAATGCTGCCAAATGCATCGTGCGATTTATACATAACACTCAACACTATAGGCTGCAGTGGCCACTTTCATAAACTCATAGAAAACCTCAGCGCTGAAGCCCCACCTCATTGTAGCTGATGAGACGGGGCTTCAGCGCTTAGTTGTTCGACGAGTTTATGAAAGTGTCCAATTTCTATGGTGTAGCTCGAACCAGCCAGATGCTACTTGGAGCGTGACTCACGATGCAAGGGGTTTTTCTAGTTATGCCGTGAAAGTGAGGGGTTGCTTTGTAATTTGGAGGACGACCAAGCAAAAGGTGGCACTCACTGAGTATGGTAAAGATTTCCAATGGGCTCGGGGTATGCGGGTGGAGCTTAACGATTTGACACCAGCTCCGTATATGTTGTACTCTGACAGCCAGTCTGCCATCACCCTGATAAATAGTTTGTCCTCCAGCACTCAGACCAAGCACCATGCACGGAAATTGTGGTTCATGAAGTCTTTAATTGAGCAAAAGATCCTTGAACTAGTGTTTATTCCCGGAGTGGACTTAATAGCCCACTTGCTGATTCGATCAGTTGCAGCTGCGAGGTTACAACGTTTTTTTTGCATGAATTTAATCTGCAAAAAAAACCCGAATATAACCTCCTATGATCTAACTTCTAATTTTGTTGTGTCCAGTTGGGTCCATTGGATACTTGTTTTTACTACTTATAACCTACGTTGGACTAATTCTTATTTAAACGAATTGTTGAGTTTAGGCAGTTTATTTTTGGCTTGATTTAAGTCACAACTACAGCATAAATACCACTTCTACTCAAAACTGCACATTTGTTTACAATTTAAATGCTGATAATCTTGAGGCCCTTAACTTGTTAACGCAAATTTATGGAAAGTCCACCCCTAATAAGGCAAATAAGTTGTTATTAATGTTAAGATTAATCAAATATTTTTCCCCTGTGGCAGTTGTGTGAGGAATAGGGGAGGGGGGGGGGGGGCTTTGTGGGAAGGATTTGCAGGTTATCCCTAATTTCCTGGCTCCCCTGCAACTTTCTCCTCACTGAAGAGGTTCCTAACTCCCACAACCTTGAAATCTAACCTGGTCACTCTTAGGGCACGTTTACGCAACCACTCACTTTTGCATTCTCGCAGCTAGAAGCTAGAAATCACCTCAAATTGCAACATGGCGGCGGTTTTATGTCTGCTGCCTCTCAACGAAAACAGCAAATAACGTGGGTTCAGAAGCGTTTGGGAAAATTGTTTCGTCATGAGGAATTCTTTATA
This sequence comes from Lithobius niger, assembly GCA_023313725.1. Lineage (NCBI taxonomy): Eukaryota > Metazoa > Arthropoda > Chilopoda > Lithobiomorpha > Lithobiidae > Lithobius > Lithobius niger. Next base: position 33,430 of record JAHWFP010167723.1, on the reverse strand, counting down.
TTATTGGCACGGATTATAAGACTTCAAGTATTTACTCAAACGATGTCGGATTTAGCTAATCCATTTAGCGTTATTACCATGGCAATGTCACCTTTGCCATCGCGATTGAGTTCTAGCTGCGAGAATGCAAAGGCGAGTCGCTGCATAAACGCGCCCTTATAGCTAATTTAATTTGACTGAAGTGGCTAACAATGTTTTGATTGTTGTCAAACTGAGAGCCGTTGATTGATTGATTGATTTATTGTGAGCAATACGACCCAGTACGTCATCAGCTCAATACTAAACTTAACTCCTAATTATTAAAACTATACAGCAACACAACAACGAAACAGGTACCACTACAGACCAACAACCTCAACCTGGTGCCTGGATGGCCGGACATTAAAGGAAGATCGGAGACAAAACAAACCCTACGAGAAACGGCCAGTTGCCCGACAAAATCCAAGTACCGTTCGAAGAGAGTCTCTACTACCCGTCCAGTGTGGTGGCACACTTAGGGCCTCAGTCATGGGCTCATTCGTGGGCTGAGAGCCGTTTCTTACTCGAGTAACAATGTACATGTCTTTGGCCGAAGCATTTAGTTTAGTGTAGAGCATTAGAATAGTGTCCTCTAGGTTCTCGTAGAGTATTAAATAAATAAATTTAATAATTGCCATCTTTTCATTTTTGTGTACCCTGCAAGCGAATAGCTCTGTTGATCGCCGATCTTTCTGTACTTCTTTGTTACAACTTGATTGCCGAATCACTAACCATTGTAACGATTGTTGTTTGTATAAACAAACGTCACCGACCTCTTCACTACGTAACTTACTTTCTCGTATCCCTACTATCACTCCTAAAAACAACGTCACCATGGGATGGCTAATATTGCGATTGCGAGTCTTAGCCATGATATTCGACTAAGCCGCCATTAAGGCCTAATGCTCATCTTGTAAGTTTTGCGAGTTCCTACTGCAAACTGAACGGAAGGAAACCATCCACCTTAGCAGCTCCTTCACGTTGTAGTTTCTCCCTCTAACTGCCCCATGGTAGAAGAAACAGCTATATTACAGAAAGGTACTGATCCTCCAGTTTACCATGAATTACTGTTGAGTGAAGCTTGAAGACTTTCTTCTTTTCCTATGTGTGAGTTACGAGGTACGAGAATATGAATTATGTTACAGTGAATGGACAGTGATATAGTCTGTTCCACATTATGTTTTCAGAAAACTAACTGTATGACGCCACGTTTTCTTCCACTACGAGTGCAAAAACATGTAAATATCCCACTCGTAGACTCTAACAGTAACTCTGCAGAGTCTGTAATTGTGATATCGACATGTTTTTGCACTCGTAGTGCAAGGAAACGTGGCATCATCAGTTAGTTTTCTGCAAGCATAATGTGGAACAGATTATAGATGAAGCACCAAAGTAAATAGTTGATGGATCCTTACTTCCACCTTTTTTTTTAATTTTACCCTTATGTCTTATAACCATTTTGCGACTTACTTGGACGTATCAGATTCTCGCCACAGGCCTCATCACAGACACATGTATGAGCTGCTTTGCAGGACTGCTTTCACCGGGGATTCAATTCATAGGCCCGTTAGGGACCTAACCACCGCTCCTTAAATGTAGCGGCCAGCAACCCGGTTTGGCTCGGTGAGTCTGTTGAGTTTTATTGAGAGTGGTAATCCCTTCCGGGAATTTCTGCCATATAGTAGGCAGCGAGAGAGACAGTTTACCTAGAGAAATTCACGCGGAAAACCCAGGATCTTTCACATGCCACAATCGACACGACCACAAGACACCTCGGGACCATCTCGCCCCAAATATTCCAGAAGCATGGCTGAGGCCAGCATCGAACCTGGACCACCTGGACAGCAGATGGTCATGCTACCCTGACTCTCATAGTGGCATTGTCACCTAATAATGCATGAAACAACTAAATTGCACTTATGAAAACTGACCCAATCCAGACCGTGGGTTTGCTCATTTGTGGCGAAAAATATTCCTACAAACCCATATAAGGATTAACGTACGGTAGTCCTTGTACAGCAACTAAGGCTACCTCCTTCACTAAAAGGTTTAACGTCAGGCTACCCAATTTAAGACAACACTTTTATGTCCAATACCTCTGATCTTTTTGAATATTTACCAACTTAATTATACACTCATACATGGCGATAGCCGTGTATGATTGAAGTCCTCTCTCCAGCAAAACTAAAACTATAAATTTCTCCGTTCCTATTTAATATATTTCGACCAAACTTACCCAGATAGTAGATAGGTATAGAAGGTATATTTATACCAAGTTTTATGCATTTCCATGCAAGATTAAACGTACGAAGCCACACGTAAATTTGAAAACTGTTCACTTGATGTTGTGGTTGTGGTTGTTCTTGTTCTTGTGTGACACGGTTTCAGAAAAAACTACTGCACCTACATAAAATCAGAAACATGATCTAAGCCAGAAATTTCCCTGGGCTCATTCCTCACAGAGACCAATTTTTCGATTGGTCGAGGCATTCCGGAGTTACGGGACCCTGAACGATCATTTTGATTGTTCTACATTGTTTTTACCATTGTAATTAGGGAACAATGCCACTCCTCAAACTCCAGATCCATTCTTCGTGCACGGGTTATGTCTTTGCAAAAAAGGTGATGTTGAAGGGCGAAATGAAAGATTATATGGAGTTCTTATGCAGTTGTGCGTAACGGTGTTCACGCTGGTGTGTGGGTTTGTGATGATGTCCATTAAGTTGGTCGAGTTCTTGATGTAGTTAAATGTGTATTTTTAGGTTATAAGGGGCGTACGTCTGTGTGCCAAGGCCTCTAATAAAATCTGACGAAAGATTATATTGTATCATACACGGCGATACCCGTGTATATATATATGATTGAAGTCGTCTCTCCAGCAAAACTGAAACTATTAATTTCTCCGTTTCTTTTCAATATATTTCGACCAAACTTGGCCAGATAGTAGATAGCAACTTTTCCAAACTTTACACCAACTTTTATGCAATTCAGTGCAAGAGTAAACGTAGGAAGCCACACGTAAATTTGAAAACTGTTTACTTCTTGTTGTTGTTGTTCTTGTTCTGCTTCTTCTTGGCTGACACGGTTTCAGAAAAAACTACTGCACCTACCTAAAATCTGAAACATGGTATGAGCCAGAAATTTCCATGGGCTTCAACCTTACATGGACCACTTTTTCGATTGGTCCATCCATTCCAGAGTTATGGGACCCTAAACGATCATTTTGATTGTTTTCCATTGTTTTAACCATTGTATTTAGGGAACAATGCCACTCAGTCACCGAAGTCCACATTCATTCTTCGTCCACGTGTTATGTCTTCGCTAAAAAGTTGATTGTTCAACGGTAAAATGAAAGAATTTGCAGCATTGGGCAGATTGATACCTGGGTGGGTGACCGCCTAGTTAAGCAGCATTGGGCTAGATTGATACCTGGGTGGGTGACCGCCTCGGAATCTGGCTGTTGCAGACATTGGGCCTTAGGGCTTCGGGCAGATGACCAGGAGTGGTTAACGCTCGTTAAACCCTTTAACCCTTTTTTTTGATTCTTTTTTTAATTCTTTTTTTTGAAAGAATTTGCTGATGGAAGAGCTTGCTGATGGACCGCCTGGGAATCTGGCTGTTGCGGATATAGGGCCTTAGGGCTTCGGGCAGATGACCAGGAGTGGTTAACGCTCGTTAAACCCTTTAAACCCTTTGAAAGAATTAGTGTTTCAGCTAAACACATCATCATCTAAACCATTAATCCGGATTTCGCATAGGCGTATTTTCGTAGTTCTAGGTTAAATTTTTCCCCTCGAAAAAAGCGAAAAAACCCCTTTGGACCATTGTTGAAACGAATTTTTCGAAGTTTTACGGCTATGGGCCACGGCTCTTAATAAATGATCGAAGTTGATTGTTAGTTTCGGAATATCACCTTTTCCTCCTGTGCGGATGGTCCACAATTGTTGCGCCACGTAGTAGGCGCGTGGTCAAGTAGTGTTGTCGGTAGGATTACGGCTGGCAATGCTAACAGCCGACATTCAACAATGAGGCACGTGCAGCTTGCTGATGGAACGACTGTTGGAGTTGCATTTTGGATATTTCAAATACAAACTACCTATTTAGCCTTAAATTTAAATGAAAATACGTAAATCTACGAAAAGATTAATGCGAAATTAGGCATATTTAAACAAAATATATTGATAACAGAAAAGTGTGTCAGAAATATTTCAACTTTTGCATTTGTAAACCATCGACATTCAATCAATAGTGTGCTATTAGCTCGTGCTATATTCAGCAATAGTCCAGCCTAATTGTGGTAAACACGAATAGTTTCTATGTACGATTTCGCCTTGCACCAAATCTTTTATATTAGTCAGAAATTATGGGGGACATATGGTTCCTGTTTTAAAGCATCACACGTAGCGGGGAAGGAGATGGCTTTTAAGTAAAAATTCTTACAATTTGTGAAACAAGGAAACCCGTGTAAAGTCTGCAAAATTTATTGGAATAATAAAACCAAGAGCAGCACAAAGGAGTATACGACTTCTTAGCAACTTCTTTCTGCTCCAAGCATGTTTAGTTCAAGCATGCAGCAACTCGCGTGCTACAGCGTTGAAACGGCCTTGCAGCGCCGATGGATTAAGCTTCTTCAAGCCAAGGCCGACTGTGAAGAAATCGAGTGTCTCGCCTCCTGGATCATTGTCAGTTTAGATGCATGCCAAAAAGGGGATGGCTTTATCAAGACAAGGCCGACTGGGTCCAAATCACATGCCAGAGAGGGAATGCCTTCTTCAAGCCAAGGCCGACTGGGGAAGAAATTGCGTGTCTCGCCTCCTGGCTCATTGTCAGCTTAGGTGCATGCCAAAAAGGGGATGAATTTTTCAAGCCAAGGCAGACTGGGTTACAAATCGCGTGTCTCATTTCCTGGCTCAAGGCCAGTTCATGCATGTGCCAGAAAGACAATGGTTTTATCGATGCTTTTGTTGTCAGTGGTATTATGGCTTACAATCTGAACAATAGGCGCATGTAGCTATCGGGTGGCCAGACCGTTGGAGTGATGTATAGTTACCATATCGTTTGTTTATGAACTGAAGCGTTAAGAAAAACGCGTGCTACATTCTGATCATTTTCTACATTGTTTTAGATGTGGAATGTCTGTCAGCAGTTTAAGAGCTGGAGCATGACAGCTCCTCGAGCGTATTCTTTAAGCTAAGGCCGACTAGGGTAGAGAACTCGCGTGTCTCGCCTCCTGGCTCCTTGGCAGTTTAGGCGCATGGCAGAAGGGTGATGGTTTTCTAAACGGCGAAGCCGCTTTTTGTTTAGAAACTTAAGCCTTACGAAAAACGCGCACTGCACTCATTTGCTTGATCGTTTTAGATATGGAATGTCTGTCAGCAGCATAAGAGTTGCATCATGAAAGCTTATCGAGCGTAGCGAGTCGACGCGGAATGAGCGAACGAAGCGAGGAAGGAGATGGGTTTTAAGTAAAAATTCTTAAAATTTGTGAAACAAGGAAACCCATGTAAAGTCTGCAAAATTTATTTGATTAAAAAATAATCTATACCAAGAGCGGCACAAGGAGTATGTATGATAAAATTACCAAGCATTTTAGTTCAAGCATGCAGCAACTCGCGTGCTACAGCATTGAAACGGCCTTGCAGCGGGGATGGATAAGGCTGCTTCAAGCCAAGGCCGACTGGGGAAGAAATCCTGTGTCTCGCCTCTTGGCTCATTGCCTGTTTAGGTGCATGCCAGAAAGGGAATGGCTTCTTCAAGCCAATGCCGACTGGGCTACAAATCGCGTGCCTCGCCTCCTGGCTCATTGGCAGGTTAGGCGCACGCCAGAAAGGGGATGGTTTCTTCAAGCTAAGGCCGACTGGATACGAATCGCATGTTTCGCCTTAAGAAGCGCATGTAGCTCTTGGGTGGCCAGACAGTTGGACTGATTTATGGTTATCATTTGTTTATCAACTAAGCCTAACGTCTGCAAGGCTGCAAGGGTAGTTTTGAAGTGAATTTGTGAAACAGTGTCGTGGCGAAGATCAGCGTAGTACCACCAGGGTATGATGGATGACGGTGTGTGTTCCTAGGTTCAATATGTACATGGACTTAAGTTGCTTTATAGTAGGGCGTTTGGCTATGGGCCATGGTTCCAATAAATTCATTATTCCCCGGCCCTTACGAAAAACACGTACTGCACTCTGATCATTTGCTTGATCGTGTTAGCTATGGAATGGCCGTCATCAGCATAAGAGTTGCAGCATGAAAGCTCCTCGAGCGTAGCGAGACGACGCGGAATGAGCGAGCGAAGCGAGCGACTCCGCTAGTAACCATTAAAAACTTACGGTCGGTTGGTCGGTTTGTTTGATTATATATACGTCTTCTCCTCCGGAAGTAGGAAGGCTAGAAATGTGAGAAAAGTCTCGAAAGACAGGAAATTACTCCGGATATCGTTCAGGCGTATTTTCGTAGTTCTATGTAAAAGTTTTCCCCTCGAAAAAACGAGAAAAAAAAACCCTTTGGGCCATTGTTGAAACGAAATTTTCGAAGTTGATTGTTAGTTTCGGAATATCACATATTCCTACTGAGAAGATGGTCCATAATAATTGTTGTGCCACGAAGGCGGCGCGTGGTCCAGTATTGTTGCCGGTGGGATTATGGCCTGCAAGCCGAATAGCTGTTATTCAAGAATGAGGCAAGTGCAGCTCACTCATGGGACGACTGTTGGGAGTTGTATTGTGGATATTTCAAATTCAAACTGCCAATTTGGCCGTAAATTTAAATGAAATTACGTAAAGGTACGAAAAGATTAAATGATAAATGAAAATTAGGCCTACTTAAACAAACTAAATTGATAACAGAAAAGGGGTGTTAGAAATATTTCTACGTTTGCATTTGTAAAACATCGACATTCGATCAACATGCCATTAGCTGGTGATCTACTCAACAGTCTAGCATAATTATGGTAAACATGCATAATATCGGGGTATAATATCGTGCTGCGTGTATGCTGACTTCAGATGTAGGAAGGCTAAAAATGTAAAAAAGAAAGAAATGAAAATATTTCCACGTTTGCATTTGTAAAACATCGACATTCGTTCAATAGTGTGCTATTAGCTGGTGCTCTACTCAGCAATAGTCCGGCCTAATTGTGGTAAACACGAATAGTTTCTAAGTACAATTTCGCCTTGCACAAAATTTTTATATTAGTCAAAAATTATAGGCGACATGTGGTTGCTATTTCAAAGCATCACACGGAGCCGGTAAGGAGATGGCTTTTCAGTAAAAATTCTTAGAATTTATGAAACAAGGAAACCCGTGTAAAGTCTGCAACATTTATTTGAATAAAAAAATAATCTATACCAAAAGTGGCACAAAGGAGTATGCATGATAAAATTACCAAGCATGTTTAGTTCAAACATGCAACAACTCGTGTGCTACAGCGTTGAAACGGCCTTGCAGCGGGGATGGCTAAGGCTTCTTCAAGCCAAGGCTGACTGGGGAAGAAATCGCGTGTCTCGCCTCATGGCTCATTGTCAGTTTAGGTGAAAGCCAGAAAAGGACTGGCTTCTTCAAGCCAAGGCCGACTGGGCTACAAATCGCAGATCTCATATCCTGGCTCAAGGCCAGTTCATGCATGTGCCAGAAAGAAAATGCCTTTATCGAGGTTATGGTAAAATAAGATTAGGCGATGTTGAATTAAGTGGCCTGGAACCAGGAAACTAAACCCACATCCTCACTCCCAGACGACCTTGTGACACGGGATTGCATACAAAGGTAAGTTACAACTTAGACACTTCTTATACGCTGCATTCAGTACACAACGGGAATAAGGTTGGATGAGGATGGTTCATGATTGTTGCACCACGTAGCACACGTAGTCCAGTACTGTTGTCAGTGGTATTATGGCTGACAATTTGACCAAGAGGCGCATGTATCTATTACGTGGCCAAACCGTTGGAGTATTTATGGTTACCGTATCGTTTGTTTACGAATTGAAACCTAAAAAAAAACTCGTACTACAGTCTGATTATTTCTTCATTGTTTTAGATGTGGAATGTCTGTCAGCAGTTAATTTGTTTATAAACTGAAGTCTTGCGAAAAATGCGCACTGCACTCTGATCATTTGCTTGATCGTTTTAGGCGTGGAATGTCTTTGAGCAGTATAAATAAGCGTTGCAGAATGAAAGCTCCTCGAGCGCAGCGAGCGACTCCGCTAGTATATTTTTAAACCAAACTAAGCTGCTAAGATGCAGGCTTTCAAAGCTGACTTGAATTGTTTCAAAGTGGCTAGCAACAATCAAGCATGCAGAAACATTTGTTGTGCGACGCCATAGCCGTAAAAAAGGTACACGGATTACAAACAAAAACGTCAGGTGTGCCGTAAAAAGGGGTTATAAGATTGAATTTTCACTTGTTAAAATGTACACGGATAAAAATTGATCATTTTCAATTGAAATAATAAAATGTACAATTGAGAAAATTGCATCTGTTTAAGTGCTGTTGTGCTTTACGAATCGTATATTTAAAACGTAAAGCACAACAGCACTTAAACAGATGCAATTTTCTCAATTGCACATTTTATTATTTCAACTGAAAATGATCAATTTTTATCCATGTACATTTTAACAAGTGAAAATTCAATCATATAACCACTTTTTACGGCACACCTGACGTTTTTGTTTTTAATTTAGTATTTGTGCTTAGCAGGGCGTATGGCTTCGGGCCACGACTATGTGTGTGAAAGAATGGTGTTATGGTTGTATAATTAGGGGGTATAGGGGCGTACGGCTGCGGGCCACGGCTCCTGAATAAATATGTTCGAAAGAATCTGTGTTTCAGCTAAACGCATATAGATTTAAACCAAACTAAGCTACGTTGTTAATTTCGAGGGCCTCGAAATTGGCAGCTAGAGACGATAGAATGGCGTATTTATTTCGCAGATGCAGGCTTTCAGAGCTGAGTTGAATTGTTTCATAGTAGCCAGCAACAATCGACTGCATGCATTAACCTTTGTAGCGCGATGCCATAGCCTTAAAAAAGGTACACGGATTACAAACAAAAACTACAAGTGTGCCGTAAAAAAGGGGATTAGGCCTATATGATTGAATTTTCACTTGTTAAAATGTACACGGATAAAAATTGATGATTTATAATTTAAATAATCAAATGTACAAATGAGAAAATTGCATCTGTTTAAGTGCCGTTGTGCTTTACCAATCATATGTTTAAAACGTAAAGCACAACAGCACTTAAACAGATGTAATTTTCTCAATTGTACATTTGATTATTTAAATTATAAATCATCAATTTTTATCCGTATACATTTTAACATGTGAAAATTCAATCATATAATCCCCTTTTTTACGGCACACTTGACGTTTTTGTTTGTAATTTGGTATATAGGCCGTGTTGAGTTGGTCAACACTCATTCCAAAATTTATTGTACCTTCATTCCTTTGTACCAAATAGGAGACCTGTATCTGAGATGGAATAATGAAATTCTAGCCTTATTGTTATTTGCTCTGTAAAAGTAAACTCTCATCTCGTTTTACAGATATGGGCGTAAAGACTTATATTTATGAAAATTTATTTAAGTTGGTTAAGTACTTCCAGTGTTATTGGGCTCTAAATGAATAGTTTTACTGCTGTGTATTGTTTTAAGCAATGTAATTAGGTAGTGATGCAACTAGGCCAATATTTACGGATGCCATCCTTTTTCGGTTGGCCAGAATGTGCTTGAACAAATGGACAAACGACGTTGGTACTAACCCATCATTGTCTGCTGTCCAATAGTTCGACATTGTTAGTATCATAAACAGTTCCACCAAAAGCTATCGTATGAAAATAAAATCCATAAACTCACTCTTATGTATCTACAGTATAGTGGACATCGAATTATGAATACTTTATTGCCACACAAGCATTACTGCAGGTTAGACTAAAATGTTACGTTCTTGGCATTGTTACGTTCGTAACTTACCTAATTCGAATTTTCTATAGCTTAGAAATCTGCTTCCATATGCTGCGTTGTTCTAATTTTAAAAACAATCGAAAGTAACGTAGAAGCACAATGTTTGCACAGACAGTGGCATCTACCAGGAACAATCAATCCATATGGAGAATGCAATTCAGTTTAGCATTTGAAGTGTTCAAAAATCGTCGTCCAGTACTCTACAGTAGTGGACATCGAATTTTGAATATTTCAAACGATTTACTAAATTGTGCATACTGATTAATCGTTCCTGGTAGATGTCGTTGTTTGAGCAAACACTTTCCATTCTTAAGTAGGACAATGTTCGATTGTTTAGATGATTCGAATGAAGCAGGTTACGCGCATGTAATGCTAAAAACGTAATGGAGTTTTCGTCCATGAAAAAGAATTGCATCAATGCTTGAATGGCAAGAAAGTGTTCAAAATATAATGTCCGCTGCACTTAAGTGAAATAAAAATGTTTATGCAATATAACGATGAATGAAGAAACAATGTTGCTACACTCAAGAAACATTGTGAAAACTGTGGTGGGCATTGTACAAAAACCTGCCGCCTATAGCAGACACCAACCAACTACCACTAGACATGTCAACTGCAGTAGATTATGCATAGTTTCCATGAGTAATTAAACAAGATCTAAAAAAAAATATTAACTTTTCATTGTAGCCCTGTAAACTGGAACCACAGCATTAACTTGATGAAATTCTTGTGCCTTTTCATTATATTGCTTGTATTTCAGTTTTGTTCTTTGGTTGTTTCTTTTTTTTACTACAGGGACAAACGTAATATCGACTTAGGTTTCTCTCGTGGTTTCTCGGGTAGTCAAGCGGCCAAGCATCTGATGGGATTGGCCGCAGCTAACTTCGCTGGGGGACCTGGAAGACGGCGTAGAAGCCCAGAACCCGCAGATACTGCTAATCTAGAAGAGTGAGGTGAGATATTCAGAATCTATCACGTTCATTTGTATTGTGTTTAAAGGGGAAAGCAAATCAGTTTTACTTACAACACTCAATCCTTGACCTTCTAATGGTTGGCCATACTGCTATGACGAATAATTGACAAATAATGGCAATGAACAGCCCCAATGAAAATACTCTTCTGTCTCACTGCTGCTAACACCAGCATTACCGTAAGATAGCCGATATTTTCCATATTGGGGAAAGTGAAGGACGACTAGACTGGTTCAGGTTAGGGATCTTTCAATCTCAGAACAAGGGAGCTGATCCATTTTATTAACTTGGTTGGTGAGGCTGGTATGACGTCATACAGCGACCAACGTGGGTACCACTACCTGGTTAAAGATAATATAATCTCTAAACATACAAGTTCAGTGAGATGCTAAGTGCAGTTCATGTACACTAAACTCATCCCCCCCCCCCAACAAAGGAGGATAAATGCAGTCTAGCAATGAGAAGCACACGTCATGGGCAGTGTACAAGTGTGACAACACACATTCAAAAGAACAATATTCCTGGCATCAAAGTCAGTGTTTTCCCCAAACATGGCATAAGGAATTCCTCAAACAAATTTTTTTTGTAGCAATAAAATTAAACTAACAGTTTAATAAATTAAGAACCTATTTAATTCCAAAAGTATTAATTTGTCAACTTAGTAAATAAACACTCTAACAATACAACACTCAAAAGGAAATACGTGCACATAAAAGACACACTTATAATACCTGAAACAGGACAGAATGAAATCATAATTAAACCATAAATTAATAATTGAATAAACAATATAGCTACCCCCCCCCCCACATTACCTAGGTCACCCATTTACAAATCGAGGTACTGAGGCACCTTGATCGCCTTCCCACTTCTCCAAACTGCGCAGGAAACCCTAGAAAATAAAGTAGAACATGCAAGCGATTGCTTATTGTCGGGGCACTGATGCTGGACTGTCGATCAGTTGAGCCCTGCCAAAATCAACACTAGATTTCCACCTCAAGCCTCAGTGTGGGGTAATTAGCAAAGGTGTAGGTTCAAAATCGCACACGGTCATCCAGCAATGTGGGCATTAACAGTGGAAAAATTGGGGCAGATGACCTTGAAGGTGAAACAGCTTGATGATTGGTGTTGCAACAGGTTTTAGAATGCCTTCCCGCACCAAACACTCAATTTTGACTTAAACCTTGCCTCTCATAGCAAGGGGCACAGGTCTGGTCTTGCAAAATTAAGCTTTTGCTTCTGCTTTAGATTAGATTCTGGCCTTAAAGTCTTCGGAAGTTTCAAGACCAGGTTTGAATAAGTCCGAAATACTTCATCCTTTTATTTCACTATCTCTATTTCATTGATATGGCTCGCACGTTTTTACTACGTTCTAATATGCATCAATACCGGGTAATCAAACACATGAATGTTCAAGTATTTTGATAAGTACTACTCCACAATGTCCTACATGCAATTCCGATAGGACTTGGGAATGTAGTGCTTATGAAACAATAAGCCTATGGCCCAAATAAGTAGCATGCCGGTCAAGTGGCAACTCATTCTTTCTAATGAAATAAGGTTTTAATTCATAAACCTGGGACAGAACACAATGCTTTAAAGTTAACTTCTCCAGTTCGTCACTCAGAACCTTGGTATCCTATTCTTGGTTGAATGAAATCACTACTTTCAAAGGCCGATCCTTTTTGGCTAAACAGCCAAACAGCAAAGAAAGCGGAGTCCTATCCATTATGTCGACAGTGGAAGTGACGGCGTCCCTAGTACATAAACCACCAATCTATATAACTAATATCGTAGTTTTTTTTTGGTCCGCAGTGGGAATCTCGATAATCGTTATCTTATTGCAATCCATAGTCGGAATCTCGGAGGCTTAGGCAACTGGGCGGTGGGCGACGACTGCTTACGGTAATTTGTAAGTACCTTCAACAATAATTGGCAAATGTAGTGACGTCGCAGTATTTTCATGAAAACAGAAAAATCGCAACAATGCTCTACAAAACCGGCCGTGTACGAGGGGCTGCCATAGGTGTCACACTATTTTCATGCAAACGGCATATCACAACTGCTCTATAAAACCGGCCATATACGGGGAGCTGCCCTAGTACTATCTAACATCACTCAAACACAAAAATCAACCAACAACACTAAAACGATGTGTCTCCAAACAAAATCACTCCACTGCTCGAAGTATTCTACCATTGTTTACCATAATACGTGAACGCACACCAAAAAGCCAAAGAAACGACTCATCCTTATTACTCCCGTCCATAAACTGAAGTAAGGGAAAACCAGGGAGCTTGGATTATACGTAGCTTTGATAGGGTGGCCCCAGTTACTATTACGCTTTACCGTGAGAAACTGTGCGAGGTTTTAAGAGCTGCTTCAAACGCGTCTAACGTCTCTGCTCCCATTTTCGCGCCATATTACCGATTCTTGCATATCATTGGCTTTTGATTTTGCTGATGATTCGGCACAAAATTGGACTAACAAACGAACGAGTACTCATCATCAAACGTAAGCCGGACCGGTCCAGTTGAGTAAATTTTTTTAAAGTGCATTAACCTACCAGTACAATTCGACAATGAGACTGAAAATAGCAACGTTTAGAGCACCGCCACAAGTGATCATCGTACAGCATGCCATTGTTTTGGTTTCGACGCAACGACGTCAGCTACTCTCGTTTTGGGTAATCTGGTAAGAATTTGTCGTTTTGTTTTAATAATGGGTATTTTAACGTTCAGCAAAGATTGAACGATCAGTTATTTCAGAATTTTTCATTAATTTCGTTAAAAACTACTCGCTAGTTGAAACAAACTTTTTTGCTGGTTTCGAAAAACCAAGCATCGTCTGCTTCGAGGATTGGTTTGGGAGCAAAGACGCCATCAACTGAATCTCGCTCTTGTAAACTTTACAACGGGAAATAGCTGCGCTCTAGCTCAGACGCGTGCAACTAGTGGGTCCACCCTATCAAAGCTACGCATAATCCAAGCTCCCTGGGGAAAACGTTGTCTATCGTAACGTATACAAGACAGCAGAAAATTAGAAACGTTCTCTATCGCCTCCACACAGACGCCTTGAGAGCTTGTAGCCTGACCAGTGGAAAACATATACTCATTGAGATCTCTGAGATCATATACACTTAGATATGGCCTATCTAAGTCTCGACAGCAGAACTGTCGTTCTAGTTAGATGGTGCAAATCTCTCGGTACCGATACAGATGAATGTACCGCAAATAACGATCTTGTCTTTTACTGCAAGAATAGTTGGAACCAAATGCAGATCATGAACAAAGGGTCTAATCAAGTAGAAAAAAGTTAGTTTTTAAAGACCTCTTTAAAATCATGAGGAAACATTCGCAGGGCACATTAAACTTTTTGACGGAATAGATCGGTCAGTTGCACTGGCCTACTTTCACCGGTCAGGACGCGCAGTTTCACTAGGCAACAAAGCAAACTGCAGAAGAAGGTACAGAACGAAAATAAATATAGATGATCGTAGATTGGAGCTGAAAAAGTTAAATGAAAGTTGTGATATCCATGGAGTAAAAGTCCCTTCTGCTAAATTTTCTTCTTTATCACGTTAATAGAACGACATGTGTAGTATATCAACTTTCTCCCAGTGAACGTTTATACGAAGGTAGGTGAAGTTAGGTGTGCCTTTTCGTGCGATCAAAGTCCTATGAAAGTTGTGATATCCACCGAAAACCAAAACCGATGTATGACAACCCGCGAAGTTTCCAACAAGAGATGGCCTTTGCAAGTAGTGATATCATTCCACCAGGGAAAGACCGCCAAGGTTAACCCTATTAACCAGCCAACTTGATGCACTGTGACTTCTTTAATTTTTTTGATGGTTTTACGCTCCCAAAAATTCAATCAAAGTGAGTGTTACGAGTTTGTGTGACTCAATTTTCATAGTTATGTCATTTTAATCTTTGTCACGGTTCCATATTTAGTCTTTTGTGTACAATTATCCAAAAACCAAATGCAATATACGCAAATAAGGTACACGATTCTAATAAAGTAACATTTCACATAACTGTACCCTAGTTATAACAGTACTCAACATCACACTATTCTGCTCAAGCCAGTTTTCGCAAAATGTAATTCGGCTCACAAAATCGATGCCATTGTTGTTGTATGACTACCTCCTCACACTGCTGAAACATGTTGGACTTAGTACTGTGCAAGTAAGGACATTTTATGGAATCCGAATCCATCATATTGGCAGATAATTTGAATCATGCCTGACTGTTGTTGTTTGACGCACACCCAGTGTTACCATACCGGCAGAAGGAGAGAGGAACGATTTTGCTAGATAAATCCTATCGGAAAATGCCACAGTCGACATGAGCATGAGAAATCATAAGGTCCTTATCTTCCCGAAAATGCCAGGCCGCACTTGAACCCGGGATCACTGGCACATGAGACAGTCAGGTTAACCATCAGGTCACCTTGCCCCTTAATCATTCCTGACTAAAAGATATAAAAAAAGAGGGAAATTCACAAAATTTGCTTGTTAATAAGGTTAAACTTGGCGGCCTTGCCTAATAGAATGATATCAGTACTTTCAATGGCCGACCATTTTTGGAAATTTGACAGTTTATTATACTGGTTTTGGTTTTGGGTGGATTGATTTTACTTAAAGGCGTCTGTTCGTCATTTCAATAGCGTTGCCCCTATTCTAAATATCGCATCTAAGTTCCAGATCTCCGTCATACAATAAGGTGATGTGAATCACGTGGGCTCGTTTTAGTTACGAAAATCGCGGCGCTGCTTCGAATAGTTTTGTTCTATTTTTTATTTACCGCTATTCTCTTTATATTGCTCGAAGATTCCATGCTGCTGCATGTAGGAGTTGAACAGGTGAAAAGGCGCCTTTACTGCGTTAACATAATATGCAAAACGCACTTTCAGCTCTAACTCAGCTGTGAATGAAATGGAATTGTCTTCACAAATTATAAAGCAAGAGGAAATCTTAAGAAATTTACTTATATTTCAAAGCAATTTTTATATACATCTGACTGCATAAAGTAACTTCAATATCGTGTCTATTATAAAAGTACTCAATAATAACTTATTGTTTTTATGTTTAGTCGTAATTTTTCTCGATTTGCTCAATAATAGCTTATTATTTTTATGTTTAGTCGTAATTTTTCTTGATTTACTCAATAATAGCTTATTGTTTTTATGTTTAGTCGTAATTTTTCTCGATTTGCTCAATAATTAACACTGGCAATAGCCAGTGTTAGTAAGGGTCGACCTAGGACCTCTGTGTTAAACTCTCAACTTTAAGAGCTTATAACTCCGTCAAAAGTAAACATCTTTAAACCAAATTTGGAATCTAGCCTTGACTAGTCAAGGCCTGTCTGCAGTCCAAAAATTGTGAAATTCGGTCCAGCCAAACCCGAGATGCAGACAGGGGCCAAATAGACAACTTCTTGTTCTGCTTCTGCTTCTTGTCGTTGTTGTTGTTGTTCTGGGGATACGTTCGTCTGTCCTCTCTACAGGTCAAACCATTTGTCCTATAAAGCTGGTTCTTAGCTCATTTTACAGGTATTGCTCTGTAGATGTGCCCTTTTCATAAGGCCTTTTCTAATTGGTCAAGTGGTTCAGGGGTTACGGAGCTCTAAACCACCAGACGGATTGTTTTACATTGTTTTAAACATTGTTACTATGCAATAATACCAATTAGCAAACGCCAGCTGCAAGACATAGACTGAAGATTAAAGGATTTGTTTCTATTGTTACCATTGACAATCGCCAGATTAGTAAGAGTCAGCCTAGGGTCTCTTGTGTTAAACTATCAGCTTTGACCGTCAACTGCACTGTTTTACAGTTTAGCTGCAATTCCAAAAGTAACACGAATTAATAAACAAAAACGGAACGTTCAATGTTTAGAGTAAGGATCTAAAGGTCAAAACCTAGAAGGAACACGGACAAGCTTTGACAGTCAGGGTCTAGGTGTAAAATTTTGTCAGTAAGAGACCGGTAAGCATTAGACCCTTACTACTCGGTGGTCAGCGATAAATACATTTTGACGAAAAACTAGAAAGCCTCCTACAATGACCCATGTGATGATCAAGTGGTAGTATGGTTACACGTTTCCTGCTTTGTTTTACGTTGAAAATTATTTTTCAATTTAGTAACATGCCAGCACATTCGTAGCAGAGAGCATTATGGTAATCCTCTACCATAAATCTACGAAATATAATAATAAAAATTCTAAAGCATCAAAAGACAAAATGCCAAACTTCACAAGAAAATTGTGTTTTTAAAGTTCCATAACAATATTCTAAGAATAAAGAAAACCGGCTACAACCGTTCATACACACGTTCAGTCCGAAGAGACTAGAACTAAGCTAACCACTGGGTAGTAAGGGTCTAATGCTTACCAGCCTCTTACTGACAAAATTTTACACCTAGACCCTGACTGTCAAAGCTTGTCCGTGTTCCTTCTAGGTTTTGACTTTTAGATCCTTACTCTAAACATTTAACGTTCCGTTTTTGTTTATTAATTAATAGCTTATTGTTTTTATGTTTAGTCGTAATTTTATTCGATTTGCTCAATAATAGCTTATTGTTTTTATGTTTAGTCGTAATTTTTCTCGATTATATGTATATTTTTCTACACGTTTACATTTTGGTAATACTGTATATTGATTGGATTTCTCCGTATGAAACTGGTTCGCAAGAGCTTCAAAAAGTTTTCCTTCATGTTTTTTTATTTTACAAGAAGGCAAATTTCTAATTTATTCTATTTTATTAGAAAGATTTTCAAAAAAGGGGAGTCCTGACGTAAAGAATAATTGTTTATTGTTTAGAGGAACGACTTCCAAGACGCACTTGTGGAAAGTAATGCTGTGGATGCACTAGATCATTTTCAGACCTTTTTGAACTAAAAAGTAGAGACTAGTAAGTTTGGAAAATGAAAACCCTGGAATTAAACACAGGCTAGCAGCAATGCCAAAAGAGGGGTTTCTCGTCCTAATTAGTTAACTGGCCTAGCGGAAACGAAGTAAGATGCTGTGTGTTTGATTTAGTTGTAGTGGTGCAGCATTTTTGCAGCAGTAGGATGCATGCCTATGTCACGCGTACGTCATTACTACTGAATAAAGAAAAGAAACAGCATCCCAACAGTTACACAGCGGGCTACGTGCCGTTCAGCAAAGAAAATGGCTAGTGCCAACTACAGGTCATAATCGCGTATATCGCTGAAATAACGTCTAAGTTTTATTAGCAATCAAATGACACAATTAGAATTTTGTGGATATGTTTTAACCTGACTACAGCCTTGTAGTTTCGGCCTCATCCATGGTAACCATAAAAACACGCCCTTTTTACAGTATAGCATTAAGTTTTTATCAGAGGAAAAGTAGTAATCTTGTTTCTATAGCCAAGGCTAACTAGCACCTATTTTATTGCACGTGTGTGACTAATACTGGAAGGAACAAGGAAAGAGACGCTTCCAACTCATTGCAAAATGCAGCTAAATTGAGGAGAAAATAAAGAGATCATCACTTGTACGCCGATCATCACTTAGCCTCAGCACTGTTTGGAAAAGCTCAATAAATACATAAGCATTAATCATATTTGTTTGAAATCGTTAGTTAATATGTCGACGACGATGGATAAGTTCTTGCGAGAGCCCAACCAGACATGTTAAAATGATGTGAATTTGCCATAAAAAGCAATAAACGTGTATACTGAAGAAGCTCTCTGTCCACCCCCAAACCATTAACTTTAATAGACTTACTTTTTAGCTTATCTGTGTGGGGAAAAATTGTTGTGCCACATAAAAATTTTCCCAAGTACGCCTCTTTAGCACATTTCAAATTTAGCGTGTTGGTATTAATAGTTCTTCTGAGTTTTTCTTTTCGTTCCGACTTAAGTCTTGGTAGCATTCAAATAACCTATTAGCTTAGAAAAATGTTCCGAAGTGTGAAGTATTGATGAGGAACTTTGTTCATTAAACGTCAGTCTAACTCGTATTGTGATCTGAGACAACAACAAATGTGTCTAATCAACTAGATCAAGCACAACGACTCTAGAGAATAAGCCAAAGAGCCGATATTAGCCATGACACACGACAGCTACATTCTGTGCCCCCACTTAGTATCGACCCGTTGTCGTTCCCGGTGAACCGGTTGATAATAATGAACATAAACTGGGGCACCCAATCGTTCGGTAATTAAGTTAAATCCCGTTGAGTCGGGGCGTTGAGTCTCAGGGATGAGAGGGATCGTCTGTCAAGTCTTAGGAAGAAAGGCCAAGCCTTGTTGAATCTTCTGGGGCGTGGGAGACGAGGTACCAGCCAATTGGGGAACGTGTCAATCATTTTTAAAGTAGAATTTAATGTGTTTAGTTGCGTACACACTATTTGTAGACGCTGTTTTGTGCCTCCATTAGGAAAATGATACCTTGACATCACTTCGACTAATAAATATTGTAAGACACCAGCGGCAGTGCACATCATAGAAAATAAACGCTGATATCATGTAGACTACCTTTTAGTGACACATGGTGTAAAAAAACAAAGGAACTTCAAATGCTGTGCTGTAATCTGGCTGTCTGTCAGTTTTGACGATTACTTTTGTGGATGAGGAATATTTTGTCATAATGTACTGCTACTTTTCTACTACCACTAATGTACTACTACTACTAGTAGTACTTCTACTTTTCATGCCAGGAAATATGAACAATTTTCTCATGTTACTTACCTTTTTTTTTTCTCTCTCTTTTCAGATGTTTCCACTGTTTCTTTGTAAATAGACTGTGAAGAAATGACGTCGGCTGCACCCCTCTCCCACTCTTTGTTGACTATTCCATCTTCCCATCCCTCCAAAATCTCCTCCCACTATATCTGTTCAAACTTCTTGACTTCCGGTAGTCTCATCATCCCATTCTTTTGCCGCGACTAATGCACTATCGAGATGATCACCTGCCTCTTCCTGGTTCTCTCAGGGTTCTTCCGGTTGGCATTAGTCTCGCCATGCAATAAAATACGCCATGTTGTTTACAGATGCAGTTGACTTGTGTGTTTTTTATTTTTAGTATACTCATCTACGTCATTAAAGACATTATGATATGCGTGTGTGTGAGTGTGTTTGTACCCTACTCCTCTTGAACCAAGACACCTAAAACTATGACGCCATGAGCAGTTTTTCGCGTATTTGAAGACAAAATCCATCGATTTTGTGATGCTTTTCGGATCAACGAAATTACAATCAGATAAACAAACTTTGACCTTCCAAAAGAAACTCTAGACTAAAATCTCACCTTTGTAGGACGCCTTACGTCCGGAGGAGTAGGCGTACAAACGTGCAAAGAAACAAACTGTTCGTATGTTTTGGAATGATATCGATGAAATACAGTCGTGCTGAGGAATACGATGGACAAACTGGGAGCAATAATTGCAATTATTTTCCGACGAAATAACCAGTACGTTGATTTTGTGATGCTCTTGGAATCAAACAAATCACACGAAGCATGAATCGACGCCAATGGAGTAAACTTTGCCTGATAAAACTATATGACGTCATGTTTTCCATCAGTACGAAGTAACAGAAACACGACACATGGATCTCAAAATCAGCAGAAATCAAATTCACTTTGTTTTAGGGCCAGCCATTGTTGACAAGTGTTATGAACTTTCTGAATGCAGTTCAAAGTACAAATGTTTAAATAAACTTGATTGCCAAAAAAAAAAAAAAAAACTTCTAAAGGACAACACATTTAGCACCATACTACATAGAAAACTTAAAATTGGGTTTACTTCAAGTGAGTGATGCACGGAAAAAGGCATACCTGTAGGTTGAAAAGGTTGTCAGACAAGTTGTTGGAACACGGAAATGCGTGGAGTGAGGGAGCAAAATGAGCAATTTCCACGTAAACTAAATCTTTTCAGTGAGTTTCAGGCTTCTGTCGTAATCTTTCACTTAGTCTCACTTTCTAGGTGCTTACTACTGGAGGATTAGACGAAAAAACGTGGAAGCAAACAAGCAAATCGTATATTTTGAATGATGTAGGTTAAATGCAGGCGTGCTGAGAAATGTGATGGACGAACTGTGAGCAAAAATTGCAATTAGTTTGCGACGAAATAATCAGTACGTCGATTTTGTGATGCTCTTGGAATCAAAGAAATTACATTAAGCATGGATCGACGCCAATGGAGTGAGCGAAGCGAATTATAATAATTATCATAATATTTAAAATATATATATATATATATTATTAAATATTTAGTTATTATAATAATTAAAAGGTTTGAAACGGGGCTTTCTAGGGATGTTTAAAAATATGCTACTTTAACGAAGTTGTATTTAGAATTGCTTGTGAGAATTGTCCTGGATCAATTATTTTAGAAGGATTCCACAATTTTAAGTCTTCAAAAGCTTATTTGTTACTACGGCAAACATGGCGTCAGAGTAGCCGTCAGAAAACAATGGAAAAGCCGTTTATCACAACTAACGCAAAGTGAACTAAACTCTGATGCTTGCAGTTAGAACTCTGCAATATGTTGTCAGCAGAGGCTCACCTGTTCATGATCCTTCGAATTTCTTGCTTGTACTGGAATTGCAAATGTAAAAAAAAAAGTCACGTTCACAAATTTAAAAAGGGCCACAAATGTAAACAAACTCACGGTTTTGACATTTTGACTTAACACTGGGGAAGTTGAACTACGACTGCCTCATGTACCGACCAGAAAGGTAACAAATTAGGCGTGCTCAAGAGACTGGCAGCAAAAAAAAATCAAACAACTCATGAAAAAGGTACATGTCAGTGTATAAATTAAATGCTAAACCAGTGGTCCAAGTTAGACTCCCTAATTGTTTAGATTTACGGAAACCTTAAAATTAAAATTCTTGACCTAAATTCCTTTGACTGGTTCCTTTACATACATTTTTACTGACTTCGGACGTTTTACCAGATTGATTACCATTTCTGGCTTCCAGGTAAGGAATTTTCATCTTGTAACTGGTAAAAGTTCCTAAGTCAGTAAAAATTTTGGTAAAGGAACCAGGTCAAGAATTTTAATTTTAGGGTTTCCCCAAACCTAAACAATTCGTGAGCCAAACTTGGACCCCTGGTATAACAACTTAGCACATAATTTACAGAATTAGAATACTGGTTCTGTTTTTTTAATTTAGTTTTTTTTTGTCTCAGTTCACAGCTTTCATCACAACAACATCGAGTACCATTCTGCTGAATTAAATTCACTCCGATATTTCTACCAACCTAACCGAACATAGCCAACTACACAAACATTAGTCATAAGGAACAGCACTAGTGTCCCGCCCGCCCAGTCTTAAGTAATTCTGATTTTTAAGTGACATTGTTATCTGGCGGCCAGTCCTTTTTCGTAATAGCGAGGTCGTAACGACAACCATGTAGCAATCGAGGTATCTTGAAAACTAATAGACAGATCTTCATGAAATAAAAATGAATTACTTACTAATAAGCACTATGGTCAGCACTATTTCAGGACTTGTACAACTCTTTCATTGTTGTAGCCGTACCTTAATTTCGTGAAGATGCACGGCTGCAACAATGAAATCATTGTTGGACTAGAGTGCCGTGCAATCTTACTACCATGAGGACTGCACGCCACGGAACCCAAAGAAAATGCGAAGATTATTACACTATAATAATGCTGGCGAATCAGCAGCGTACGAAACACATTCACCTTCCACATTTAAAGGAATTTGAGACACCAACACATCTGTATCTGAATCATCAAACAAATGGTCGGCTATGTTGGCCACCGCCATTGTATAATCACAATGGAGTTGGCTTTCAGGAATTTGAGACTGCGCGCGACTCGCAACAATGGTCTCGTTGTACAAGTGTGTTAGACAACGTTGTTCGGCAACAATGCGGTGAGAAAGCCTCTGTTGATCAAGTGCCTTCGGCACTCGATCGACTTCAGCTTTCTTACCGCATTGTTGTCGAACGTCGTTGTCTAACTGTTACTAATATTTTTAGATAAAATAAAGGCTTTAAAAACACAGGAAAAAATGAACACGACATTGCAGGGATTCTAGCACCCCGTTATCAATTTTAAAACTTCAGCTGTACACATACCTGATAGTCTTACATTACACTTTGTGTTTGCCTGTATGATGCTTATATAGCTGATGATTTATACTTGATAACTACAAGCCAGAATCCCGAAACGTTGTGTTCATTTTTTTCCACTGCTGATTGTAGCATGTGCTGCATGTAGCACTGTTTAGTGAATATTCAGCACTTATTACACACTGCATCAACTTCCCAGCTGGCCGATCGAACAACATCTTATATAGATTTCTAGAAATCATCAAGAGTATCATAACGTGTAGCTCGCTCGGCCGTCAATGTTTGGCTGATTGCCGCCAAACAACAGTACATCGTCCGATTGTAGACATCAGATTGTTAAAAAAAGATTGTTGATGAAAAAGAGGCGACCTTTCTCAGGGTGTGTGGAACTTAGTTGTTGCTGCAGTGTTTTGTGGCATGAAGGACATTGAAGTTCTACGTGGTTGTGTACATTTGTAGACAGTTGTGCGTAGTTTGGTAGACAGTTTACCATAATGTAGTTTGTAGGGTGGGCGTATAACTTTGGGTTGCGGCCCTAATAAATACATTACATTACATTGCGACCGCACTAGCAGACTATGTCTTTTAACTGAAACCAACTTATACGTGATTTCAGCATACTGGTGTAAATTCTTCATGCGGTAGAAATCTTTGCAAATCGATTGAATCAGGTGTCTTGGGTCCAGTAGGCGAAGAAAACGTCAACACGAAAATGTGGGAACGTGTCCTTCATGGAGAAAAAGCGTCTTCAATAACGTTGAATTTGTGTTACTGGTGACTAGTAACTAGCAACTAATAACTAGTCCGCAGGCTCCCATGTTAATTCTCATAGAGTATAACGACATGTCTACAGCTGATTAGGGAAAGTTGCCACATGTAAATTTCGGCAGACAGGTAAAGCGTCATATGGGGAAGTGCCTTTTTCTAAAATGGGGGTTGGAGCTGGAAGCACGTGGCTCTGAAGTGACTCGTAAGTGCAAAATTATTGTTGTAACCATTGTTTGTATTGTCATCCAACAGTAGATTATAACATGCTTAAATGTTACACGCTTATCGTTTTAGTACCTAATTGTCAGAATTCATTGCTGTTGCAAATAGGTGGTTCACTCTCTGGATTACTCTCTGCCGTTTTTTAGTGCTGCCCGGCGTCATGAGAAGTCGCTGCAAGTAGCGATCAACGTGTGCTTGCGTGCCGTGTCCGAATGTGTTGCCACCACGCCTGTGAGTGCTCTGTGCGTTGAATGCAATGAGCCACCAGTTGAGCTTCGTGCACAGGAACTGTTGGTTGTGCTTTCTGCTTCGTAACCTCAGCAGGATGACCCGGTAGGCAGGAATCTGCATGACTATTCGGCTCTGAGCGATCGTGCTCGCAGTGTCCTTGGGAGGCTGGTCGGGGTGTCACCCTGCTGTGTAAGGTGCGATATCTTTTGTGATGCCTCGTTTCACTGGGCGACGGGTGTGGGGGTATTGGTGTTGTCATCCCTTCTTTGAAGGTTGAGTGCCAGCGCAGAGTGCAGGACGTGACGTCCAGTACGATGTGAGAGTTGTTCGCAATCTCTGTTGCGCTGGATGTCGTTGCGGATCTGCAGCTCCCGTCTTTTGCAATTTTGACGGTCTCGCAAGCACGCTACAAGCTCCTACAGGGCTCCTGGGCGTGTCTTGACGTCCATGATCCGCTTGGGTTCTCCATCGGCTGGAAGTTCTGGGTCACGCTTCGCTTGGGCGTTGTCTCCCTCCAATGGATTCCTGGCTACTCGGGTACTGCGGGTAACGAGGTTGCTGATGGGCTTGCACGTGATGCTGTGCGAATTGATTGTACGCAGGTGTATCCTGTGGTTTCTGCGCGTAGGTAGCATGAGGCCATTTGGCAGTGGTCAATGGTCCAGTGGCAAGAGATGTGGGCAGCAGTGCAGGATGGCAGGGCCCTGCATTCGGTACATCCTCAATGCACTTCCAAATCAAACATTGATAAGCTGTCCTACCGAGATGTGCACATTGTTTCACGGCTCAGGGTCAGCTTCACGTTTCTGCGGGCTCACAGATATTGATATCGAATCGGTGGCTTGGCGCTCCGCTGTGTCCCGTGTGCCACGTGGTAGAGTCGCCGGAGCATGTCTTGGTTGGATGTCGGAAATTTGTTGGTGAGCGGCGGTGGCTTGCCCCCTAGATGGGTACTCTCCCAACACTCAGCGCCTTGTTGTCGCACGATCGCGGCTCTCGCCCTGTGGCTAGGCTTTGTGCGATTGCGACGTTTATACTTGAGCCAGGATTAGAGGTTTAGTTCCCTCGGGTTCCCCTGTAGGTCCCCATTCCCTCTCCTCTCCCCCTCCCGCTTCCCCTCTCCTCTTTGTCCCCATAGTCTCCTTGCTGTGGGAGACGTTGGCACTCTAGTGTCCTCTGGTCTTCAGGTGTATCATAGTGGACCCCGGGGATCTGCGATTTGTGCCCACTGGAACTTTCCCTAGATGAGGAAGAGAAGGTCGGCCGGCGTGTGGGAGCAGTTGTGCGGAGCATAGTGGTTGTGGCGACGTGATGTGGTGTCGAGTGCAATGTGCTGCAATGTGTGAATGTGTTTCTGATTGGGCTCCAAGAGACCAGCTATGCCTCACAAAGAGGCACCACTGGAACTTTCCCTAAATGGGAAAGAGAAGGTGGGTGGGAGTACGGGGAACCATCGACAGTGGTAGTGGCTGTGGTGGCTGTAGTGGCTGTGGTGGCTGCGGTGTCTCGAAAGTATCTCCGTTGTGTGAAGATTTACTGTAAATAAGTTTGGCGGGGAAATGGACTGGTGGTGATCCCAAGTTCCGTTGGTTTTTTAGTTGGTCATAGTTTGTGAGGTGTTTCTTTTTGTATATAGTAGTGTGTGTGTTATATATGTTGTAGGTTTGGGGCACATGGCGACAGGCTAAGGGCTCAATTAAAATGCATAATGTAATGGTTCACTAAGAGATGGAGTATATTTTATTGCAAAGGTTTGGGCGGATTTTTTTTTACGGTACACAAATCCAAACTAAATTATCTGCTCCACGACGATAAAAGGGACAATTATGTGTTCGTGAACACCACGGTAACTAAGTGATTGAATGATTAACGCTAACCGAGGTAGGGCCAGGTAGGGATGCGCTGATTGAGTAAACGAACCGAATGAAAATCAGTGTCAAACCGTGTCAATTTCGCTGACGTAACGGCTAATTGGGTCACGGCAAATGTGAAAATTATGAATGAGTAAATTTATAAACATAAAATTCCTCCAGACAGAAAAGGTAGAGGTGACGATTAAACCGTCTGATCCTTCGTTCGTTCACAGTCCTCTGAAAGCTGTGATATCCACCCAAAACCAAAACTGGTATAAGAGAAGCCGCCAAGTTTCAAAAAAGGGTAGTGATATCATTTAACTAGGTAAAGGCCGCCAAGGTTAATCCTGTTAGCCAAGTTAATCGCACCTAATAATACTTTAGGTGTTAAATGAAAACTTGAAGATTGCTACCGCCAGTAGCAATGTTCTAGTTTTCATTTAACTAGGCTAACAGAATTAACCTTGGTGGCCTTTCCCTGGTTGAATGATATCACTACTTTGAAAGGCTGACCCTTTTTTGAAAGTTAGCGGCTTCTCTTATACCAGTTTTGGTTTTGGGTGGACATCTTACACCACACGTTTATGGTTCGCATAGGATAACCAACGGCGTCGAGTGAGTTCTGCCAACAATCAACGAGTGGCGTAGCCATGAGTTATTGTTGCCAGAACTCCCGAGACGCCGTTGGTTATCCTGCTTATAGAACCACATATTGTTCGAGTCGTGGCTGCAACAAACAACACATCGTACTCACGTTCTTTTATTCAGAATATTGACAAGGCGACAGTGCGTGCAACAATATTTACACAAAAACAGCATTGTTATTGCTTGTTTGGTGAAGAAGGGTTCTCTGCTCGTGTCTATTGATTGCAACTCGATTCCGAATTGCCCCATCACCGTTCATACCCGTTCGGTTGGTCCTACCAATTATCGTTCTTCTTTGGTTCATACCGCGGAAACCCAAAGACGAATGGCAGCTGCAGACAACGTCTCTTAACATTTTTTTAAGAAGTTGTTTTAAGGGGGTAATCACCGTCAAGTTTCCAGGGTATGAATGGTGATGGGGTACTTCGGAATCGAGTAACAATCCAGAAATAAAAGTAGAGAACGTTTGTTGGCCTACTCGGTTATTAGTCGTTGTGCGATGACGGATGCTTCCAGAATCTTGAACAGTTATGGGGCAAGACAATAACCGTGTAATTACAAGACGGCGAGCCAATTAGTGGTAAATAAACGTGTAAAGAAACAAATAAACAGATAAATAAAAAATGATGAAAAACATGACCATGAAGGATGCTGGCGTAATGATCATGACTTCAAAATGTTGAACAATGATGTAGTAAAATAAATTGAAAATAATCAAAAATATAACAGACGATTATGTCATCATGGCTAGCATTAGGCTTAGTTTATAAAAAAAATAATGACAAATATGATTATACGGATGCTTATGTGATGACGATGACTTCAAAATGTTGAACAATGATGCGGAAAAATAAATGAAAAATTATAAAAAATATGATAGACGGTTGTGTCAGCATGGCTAGCGTTGGGCTTTTACGGCAGGCATCCTTCATTGAGCAGGGTAAAATTTCAGGCCTACATGTTTTATTGCTCTCTGCACGGTCGATTGGATATTTATTACTCTTGCCTATGCTGTCATGTAAGTTGCCTTTGGGACATGTCAGGTTGCTCGATCAGAATGGTGTTGATGTCCGTTACAGTTTTCGCAGTCAGTGTTGACTGGGTGTGGCCAGAGTTCCCTTTATGGTCATCAGCCACAGACCCAGTTCGTTCATACTTCGCTATTAAGTTCTTGAAGGTGTTAACTGCTGGTGCTGGAGCCCCATACTTCGCCTTCGTACATCTGCGGGTGAATCATTTGCATACCATCACTTGACGACATCAACACGTCTTTATTCTAAACTAAAAAAACAAGCTTATTGAAAGGAAACAATGTAGGATTACTAGATTTTCAGCAAACACTAACAAATCAATGGAATGCATTCGAAAATTAATGTTAGTTAATGAAGCTAGAAACGGAAGGATGATGTGGAGTTACTTAATCCACATTAAACGTAACTCAGATCCGTGATTTACGTTTGGAACCAAGAAAAGGAAAGTAGTGGATGTGGCTACCACCAAAGCAAATGGTTGTGAAACGAAGTCAGTTTCTCGAAAACATGTGGCACAAATAAAAAAAATAACCTAAATGAGACATAATGCAGTGATGTTCGGTGAAATCTGTCAACTTCAAACCCCCTCCCCCTCCCCCAACCCCGGGTTTGCGTGTCCTCAAAGGAAACAGCCATATAAAATCATCACACGTAATGTAAGGAATGGCAGTTATTGCCAGAAAAGGCTTTGCTGGGTTCAAGCAAAGAACGCAGAGTATCGACGGGAACCCTCTTCCCTCCTCCAACAACTAATATTTCAAGGCATAGTGTTAAACGCCTTGCCAAACGCAATCGGATTAGCCCTGCGAGAAAACGATAGGTAAAGAATGGGCATTCGAATGAAGAAGTTGCTTTCTGCTACATTAAAACAACAAAAATAGGTTT
Source organism: Lithobius niger (assembly GCA_023313725.1). Taxonomy (NCBI): domain Eukaryota; kingdom Metazoa; phylum Arthropoda; class Chilopoda; order Lithobiomorpha; family Lithobiidae; genus Lithobius; species Lithobius niger. Next base: position 4,773 of record JAHWFP010167723.1, on the reverse strand, counting down.
TAGGCTGTCTTTGAACATTTTCCGAAATAAATTAAAGCTCAAATTGTCTTCCGTTTGCATCAGTGCATAATCGCTGCCTCCTACTGAAGGACCCGTGGGCTCGGATAAGCTTCTCTTGTCCTTTCTTTCATGTCTTCACAATCAGTTCGCAGGTCTGATAAACAATGTTCTTCACTTTTCCACAAACATTATAATCCCAGGACAAGTCGGGAGACCAGGAAGGCCAGGGAACCAGGCCGCCCCTGCCAATCCATTGTTGGGGAAACATTTCTCCTAGCCTGCAGAGCAAAATGTGCAGGACACCCGTCATACTGAAACCACATTAGTGCTTTAGTGGCCAAGGAGCACATCTTCCAGGAAGAGGGGCAGTATTGTCGGTAAGAACTGGGCAGAGGGTTCCGTAGAAGAACTGCGGCCTGATAATTTAGTGTCCCAGCACACCATACCACATGTTTAAACTCCATACGTGTTGGTTGCCGACCTCTCGCATCCATTGTGTTTTTTCAGCAGACCTATAGTGCATATTGTTACGATTTAACGCTCCATTAATGTTGAAGGTAGCCTCGTCACACCACAGCGTGTTAAGAAAAAATAGGTGATCCTGTTGCTCCAGACCTTGGGCCGATTGACAGAGGTTAATTCTGTTTTGAAATTCATCATCGTCTTGGTCCTGACACAGTGATAGGTGATAAGGATGCACACGACGTAATGGAGAACCCTCCAAACAGTCGTTTGGGTTATACCAGCATCCTCGTACTTGCATGCGGATCAACCATGAAAGCGGCCATTACTAATTCTGGAAGTCTGTCACCCCTTTGTACCCCCTTATTCTTACAAAATGGACATTTCCAGTTAATTGAATTCGGTCTGCTAAGCAGCCAAACACTTTACTCTGCTATCAGGTCAAACACCTTGTTCTCTTTCATGATACATCTCTCTGTAGATATGGGCTGCTGCTGCTAGGTTTAGTTGACATACACCTAAGCTCGTCAACATATCAAAGTTCTCTTCGTTGGTAAAAGGCATAATTGTGGAGTAAATTCTAATGATTTTCGTTTGGATGATGATAAATGCAAGCCGCTTGCTCAGTTGTTAGTTACCAACGTACATATCAACTGAAGATAAGGAGACCACGACAATTGTGCTCCTTTTAAAGATGGCGGCCATTCAAAATGGCCACCACCCCAAAATACTAGATTTGTATGTATTTCCGTTTCTATGGGCTGGATCAATGTGTACGATATGCCAAACTAACGGGGCAAGAATTGCAATCTTTCTTGTAACTGGTCCCATCACTCGAATCCTGATGAATTTACTAGTATATACTCTCAAAGTGCGCTCAAGCAATTACATAATTCGGTTTCCTTTATATAACTACCATCCCGTTGCACAATATGATCGGTTATAAAAAGTGAACGTTGTTTAATTCCCTTTAAAATGACAAATAAAACTTTGAAATCGGTCCATTAGAAAACCAGTGATGCAATTTAGAACTAATCACCTACGCTACTATACGTACAGACTATACATACCAAGTCATTTCTTTGTTTCAGGAGTTGCTGATCGGTTCACACTTCTTATCAAGTATTAGTAGAGCAGCTAAAAGGTTGAATTGTTCACTTTCGGTGAAAAGCATGAAATTGGGCATCGATGCACATGAAGGGTTACTGGGAAAAAATAACTATGACAGCAAGTTCAAACACACAACTAATTTTTGGAGGGGGTGATTTACCCCCCCCCCCAAAAAATATTTTTGGCTGTAACTCCTTAACCGTCAACAAATCGAAAGCATGTCAAGCACAAACGCTCAGCACACAATTCTGGGCAGGAAAGGTGATATAAATCTTTTATGTAAAAGCTACATCTGAACCCCAAAATCGTATTTAAAGTATATCACCCTTAAGTCGTGTGAATGTTCTTTTTTCCAATTGGTTATTATAGTGATTTTCGTGTTCAATGTGTTCTTGTGCGCCCTTTTGAGAGCCGAATTGGGCATGCCTACTATTTTCTGAAAGGTAGGGAGGGATCTTCTTTCCTTCAATCCTGACCAAAGATGATAAACTTTGACAGGGACCGTGTAAAGCCCATTTAAAGTTGGTGAGGTAATGGCATAGCGGCTAAATCGAATAGTGGTTTTTGAATTCAAAGTGCTCTTGCAAGCCCCCTAATAGCTCGAAATGGAGATGCTAAGAATTTTCGGAAAGGTAGGGATCTATTCTTTCCATCAATCTTAATCGAAAACTTAGATAGGGATCGTTCTACACCCGTTTGGAGGTGAAGACGTAATGGCGTAGTGGCAAAAGTGAATAGTGATTTTCGAATTCAAAGTGCTCTCTCGAGCCCTTTAATAGCCAGAAATGGGCATGCTTACGATCTCTGAAAGGTAGGGAGCTATGCTTTCCATCAATCCTAACCGAAAATTGTGCAACTTAGATAGAAAAACAGATATGAGCATTACAATGGCACTTTGAAATTAAAACTAGCCGATACACCAATGACAGCCATACCCTTAAACAGGCGTAGGACCATACGTAGCTAAGTTAAACAATTTCGGTTAGGCTTGATCAAAAAAATACAGACTGCCTATCTGAAACTCCGAAGCATGTCCAATTCGGGCTATTGGAGGGCTCGCAAGAGCACTTTGAACATGAAAATCACTATAACAACCAACTGAAAAAACGCGTTAGCGTGAATTAAGAGTGGAATACTTTAAATACGATTTTGGGGTTCAAGGGTTGTTCTTAAGTAAAAGATGTATGTCTCCTTTCCTGTCAAGTATAATGTGCTGAGCTTTTTTACTTCACATTATGCGTTTGATTTGTTGATGGTTAAGGAGTTACAGCCAAAAACCATTTTGGCAGGGTAAATCACCCCATCCAAAAATTATTTTTACTTCGAACTTGCTTTCGTAGCTATTTTTTTTACAGTAACCCTTCATGTGCATCTATACCCAATTTCATGCTTTTCACAGAAAGTGAACAATTCAACCCTCTAGCTGCTCTACTACTAGGTGTGAACCACTCAGCAACACCTGAAACAAAGAAATGAGTTGGGTCTGTATGTCAAGTAGCGTGGATGGTTCGTTCTAAATTGCATCATTCGTTATCTAATGGGCCGATTTTAAAGTTTTATATATAATTTAAAGGGTAATTAAACAACGTTCACTTTTTTATAGCCTATCTTATGTCTGATTGTGCAACGGGATGGAAGTTATATAAAGGAAACCTAATTATGTAATCGATTGTCCGCACTTTGGGAGTATATACCGATAAATTCACCAGGATTCGAGTGATGGGTCCGGTTACAAGAAAGAATGCAATTTTTCCCCGCTAATTTGGCATATCGTGCACTTTCATCCGGCACATAGAAAGGGAAATATGTACAAATCTAGTATTTTGGGGGTGGCGGCCATTTTGAATCGCCGCCATCTTTAAACGGCGCACAATTTTAATGGTCTCCTTATCTTAAGTTGATATGTACATTGGTAACTAACAACTGACCAAGCGGCTTGCTTTTTATCATCATCCAAACGAAACTGCCTATTTTGGCTTACAATTTATTCCACTATAATGGTGAACAAAAATTATTGTAAACCATACAACAACGACTGAACACCGAGTTGAAGAAATTAGGATGGAAGAGGGAAGATAAAAAAAATTGGCAGGTATTCGAAATTAAACACAGATAAATACTAACAATAAATACTTGTTGGGTTCGAAGAACTTATGATGCAGTAATGCGGAGGACAATCAAATCAGAAAAGTGACCAAAACAAGTTTAGCAAAACCACAGCTTAAACGTGCATTCCAATCTCCTCGAGTCGTCTTAACCTACGTAGGGAAGAAAATGAAAAGAGGGAAAAAAAAGGGGAGAAAGAAAACGGAGGAGTAAATTACTCCTTTGAGCAATAACGCTACAACATGATTTAAAATATCAAACAACCATTAAGTTGACTAAACAAAAAATTAATGTTATTTGTATTACGGTTGTACACTGCTCAGTTAATAAATCCAAAATGTAGTAATTACTGTCTTATAATATGCAGTGCCGGCTAAACTTCGTCGGAGGAGCTTAAAACGTTCTCCCATACACCGTAACAGACACAGATTCCTGCCCCCCTAAAGGTGCCAGTCCCACCCCCCTCCCCTGCCGAAGGCTGTGAACGGTCCCCCCCCCCCCCCCTCACCACCAAATAAAATAAACTTGCAGTGTTAAAGTGTAAATTGTGTTAATTATTGATGTCAATCCTAGAGTTGCGGGGTAGGGGGCGTAGGGGGACAGCACTTCCCTGAATACGGAGAAATTTTGAATTTAACAACCCTAAAAAAAGAGATTTCCCTCATTTAAAGACTAAAAACAAACCAAAAAAAAAAACATTTTTTTTAGGAAAGTAAACTTCCCCCAAAAAAGTGGCTACGATTAGTTGCTCTTCAACCTACACTCCTTGTGAGCCTCCTGCGCCCCTCCCCCTTCAGTTAAATGACCCAAAACATAAAATGGACGGTCTTAATCTAACCCAACTACAGCACAACTAGGGCATTTAACTGAAGAAGAGGGTCGCAGGGGTGTCTACTGAGGGCGGGGGGGGGGGGTGAAAAGCAACTCTGAGTAGCCATTTTTTCGGGGGAAATTTGGAATATTTCTAAAAAAAAAGTGGGTTTATGGGTTTGTTTTTAGTCTTTAAATGCAGGAAAGCTCTCCTTTTAGGGTGTAACTTAATTCAAATTCTCTCAGGATTCAGGGGAGTGCTACCGCCATAAACCCCCTACTTCC
>JAHWFP010167722.1:0-15215 GCA_023313725.1 Lithobius niger | reverse complement strand
GGGGGGGGGGGGGGGGGGCGCATTGAGGCCCACACTCTGGATTTCAAACTGCAGAAGACGTTGTGGGTGTAATCCAACCAAATTGAACGAAGCATTTTGCTGCCACCTACGTCCCTTTACGACGTCTTTAGCCTGAGTAACACATAGAGATACAAGAAAATTGTTATGTTTGACCGACCGCCATTTTGGATGGGCTCATCGTATCGAAGCTCTCATTGCGGCATTTTTTACTCGCGTAATAAAGACCTTTCAAATAAAGTATTCAATTATACCCCTCATTCCATTTGAAAATGCGGAACTCGGGCCCCCGGCGGGGGGAAGGGGGGGGGGGGCAGGCGAAGTGCCAGTTGTACACAGAGGTAGATCCTTTAACCAAACCTACATTGCCAGGGTTTCACTGTCTTCACTCAACCCTTTCAAAAGTTGTGAGGGGGGACTGTGACTTTTGGGACAACCTGTATTGGTGTTTAAGGGAATGTTACCATGAGAATGTTTGGTGACGATTTGGAACAAAAATTAATCTATGTTCATTTCTTTTAAATAAAATAAAAACTATTGACAAACACGTAAATTACAGCATTTCGCTCTAAGAATCGGTCGATCTTTGTTGAGTCAATAAATCGATCTTAGCCAATCACACCACATTGACATTGCTATACACAGTTCGGTATGGTAACGTCACTCAACGCCTATTTAAGCCTCGTAGTGCTCCTTCCCTCTCGCCCCCCTAGTCCCGCAAAAAAGGAGAGAAACATCATTTTTTTTAAATTGAAATGTTTTTGATACAACTTTTCAGTAAAAGTATTTTTTTTAATTAAATTGGAACCGTGGGGCTCCCTTGAGTCAATTTTTCATCGTGTGGCCCAGTATTTCAGCATCCAAAGCATCCCCCCCCCCCCCTCCTCTAAATCCGGTCCTGACGTCGTTTGCAGTAAGACATGTTTCCGGTCAGCAGAAAATCTTCCAACTAGGCATACAATTGACTTCTGAAGACTCTCGGCCGAGCAAGAAATTATGACACATTGTGAACTTGTGACTGTGATGCATTGCGACACATTGTGATATTGTAATACTGTACAGGGTGTCCGCAAATTATTCACCCCACAAAGAAATTAAATGATAATAAAAAAAAATGAAAACAGACATTGAAAAACTGTAAAGTGCCAACTGTTTATTAACTCAAAAAGTTTTTTGTGTGTTTTTTTTTACAAAATTTCTAGTGATGATGGCCTCATGATAAACCTTCAAATTCGCCCCTTTTATTGCTTGGAGAATAGCCAGTCGAAAATCGATTTCTCCCCCAAATATTTTTAATTATATCTACTGATACCGTGTTTATCACCCTGGGTTCTCTTGTGGGGGCTTTATAAAGGACAAAGTGTAAGCAAGAAAAGTAACTTTTGTTCAGGAATTACGGGAAAAGATTACCCAGGCGATTTATAAGTAGACATACTTAAAAACGTTTGGGTAGAAATCGATTTTCAACTGGATATTCTCCAAGCAACAAAAGGGGCGCATGTGGAGGTTTATTGTGAGGCCATCATCACCAGAAATTTTGTAAAAAAAAAAAATATTTTGAGTTAGGCTAATAAACAGTTAGCGCTTTACAGTTTTTTAAAATCTGTTTTCGTTTTTTTTTCCGTTCCAAAGACATTCGTTATCCGATTTTTTCCCCTCGCAAGGAACAAGATTGTTACATTCACTCTAACCTATGTAAATGTCGCAAAAATATTTCGAGCAGGATGCTCGAATATAGTGAGAAGTTATGGCCTTTTAAGTAGATGTATTGTGTCGGCGGTTTATCTTGAGTCCTGCAGGTATTTTATGAGCGGCTACGTATTCCTGGAGGGGGCGGCATTAATCGACGACCGCCATTGTTTGTGTAACCATCTTGGATATCAACAAGGCACTCTGCTACCAAAAACATACAATTGATTATCTGTGTCGTTCTGGTGCGAACTCAAGATAGGCCGCGGACACAATAGGTATGGTTTCTGTTTATTGGAGATACCAAACTGTCTTCATTAGCGTGCGATACTGTTAGCTTATAAACAGTTTGGTGGTTTTGGAACGTGCTTAGAACCGGTCAGTTATTCCCTAATAAATTTAAACTGAAACAAACGACAAGACAGCTAACTTGCCTTATATTTCGATATAATCGGATGGATGTTCTATATGACATGGGGTGACGACTATGCGTCTTGATGCATCTTAAACTGTGCCTCGTGACGCAATTTTCTCGGCGTTGCCTCTGCTTGCTTAGGCACAAGCGTCCTGAGAAAATGCCTAAGGGACTAAAAAACACACCCCTACCCCCTACTACAACCTCCCTAACCATCTCACCCTCACCATCCTTTTGTCGTCATAAAATTTGCAAGACCCCGCGTATGAATACATACATGCCAAAGAGAGAGACAGAGAAGGGGGTAAGAGAGAGGAGAGGGTTAAAGAGCCAGGCTGGTGCGTTGGAGTGACTGAGAGTACCGTTAATGTAGTCTCATTAATATTTACATCATAAAGAGCTAATTACCTATCTTTTCAGTTTTTAAAATTAATTTAGTAATTAGAGTAAATGTTATTTTACCAGTTTATTTTGACGGAAAAGGACCCCCAAGAGTATTTCGGCGGCTCCTGCCTCCGCGCATGCGCACGACCATGTTCCGATGGATGGATGGCTGCCAGAAAGGGGTGGGAAAGCAAATAAAGAATCAGGAAAAAAAGGGTTTTAAGTTGGTTGTTGGTGATTTTGTAAGCGTTACCGACTAAACGTGTTTGGTGAATTTATAAACATTTAATGAGGAAAGACTGCGAAAGAGGAGTCGCTGTGTGGCTGGCGTTTCAAACCCACTGACTGTCATGGTCGAGCTTCGGCGCAATTCACCAATCGGGAAAAACAATTGCTACGTTTTTTCGAGAGTTAGTAGCGACGACGAAAGGTGCAGTGTAGTGGTTCCTTGGGATGAAGTGAAAAGCCCACAGTCCAGCTAGAGAGGAGTTGAATGAGGAGGAAGTGACGTAAAAGGACAATGAATAGGGCGAGCGGGTTCATTCTTTTACACGGTAGCAATGAAAAAGTACGAACGGGTTCATTCCTTGGCACGGTAGCAAAGTAAAAGGGCGAGCGGGTTCGTTCCTTGGGATGGTAGCGAAGAAAAAGGGCGAGCGGGTTCGTTCCATGGGACGGTAACAAAGAAAAAGGGCGAGTGGGTTCGTTCTTTGGTACGGTAGCACAGAAAATGGACGAGCATTCAGCAGGAGAAAGGGTATTGTCGATTACGTGTACATAACAAATCAGCAACAAACGAAATATTGCGTCAATTATTTTATAAGCGTTTTAAACTTGGAGTGATTCGTCAAATATATGATTGGTTAAGGCGTCTTTCTTTTAATCTTAACGTTGGAGTTCGAATCCCGTCGAAGCGTGAAAATGGTTTAATAAGTTTAAGACAGTTTGGTATAACTAAAGTGTTAATGATAAATCCTTCCCATGTGGTCTATGGGCATAGACATTAGGTAATATTTATTTAATAATAACAATAATTACAAACAAAACAAAAACAAACAAGTGTGCCGTCAGCAAGGGGGTTATATGATTGAATTTTCACTTGTTAAACTGTAAACGGCTAAAAATTGATGATTTTTAATTAAATAATCAAATGTACAATTGAAAAAATTCCATCCGTTTTAAATATATGATTGGTAAAGCACAAACAGCACCTAAACAGATGGAATTTTCTCAATTGTACATTTGATTATTTCAATAAAAATCATCAATTTTTATCCGTGTTCATTTTAACAAGTGAAAGAACAATCATATATCCTCCTTTGTTACGGCACACTTGACGTTTTTGTTTGTAATCCGTGTACCTTTTTTACAGCTATGGCGTTGTGCTACAATGCTCTATGCATGCAGTCGATTGTTGCTGGCCACTTTGAAACAATTCAACTCAGCTCTGAAAGCCTGCATCTGCGAAATAAATACGCCATTCTATCGTTTCTAGCTGCCAATTCCGAAGGCCTCGAAATTCACAACGTAGCTTAGTTTGGTTTGAATGTATATCGTTTAGCTGAAACACGGATTTTTTCGAACATATTTATTCAGGAGCCGTGGCCCGAAGCCGTACGCCCCTTCACCCTAAAGCATACAACCATAACATCACATGTGACAACGCATTACCCTAACACCAAGGTTTCATCACTATTCAAAGCTGCCACCAAGACACAGCGAACCAGTAAACTCGTTGAGGACCGGGGTCCGGGGCGACTCACCTTCTCTCCACCATTTAGGGAAAGTTCCGGTGGGCCTCTTGGAAGCACGAAGCACGACTAGATACACTGCCACACCGACGCACAGCAAACCACCAAATACACACGCAGTAGATGACAGGGGTAACCCCCCCCCCCCCAACAACATTCATTCATTTCATTTCAAATGGTTTCAAAGGGTTTAACGAGCGTTAACCACTCCTGGTCATCTACCCGAAGACCTAAGGCCCCATTTCATTTCGTCAGATTTTATTACAGGCCTTGGCACACAGCCGTACGCCCCTTCTAACCTAAAAATACACTCAATTACATCAAGAACACGACCAACTTAATAAACATCACAAGCCAACAAACTCACAGCGTAAACACCATTCCGCACAACTCCACAAAAACTCCATGTTGCACCAACCTCAACTTCACAACAACCCCAAGGTGCCCCAACTCCACACTTTGCTACTCATGACAAGGCCGCCTTCTCTTTCCCATGTAGGGAAAGTTCCAGCGGCACACTACTACCACTCTCCAACAGCAACACCTGATCAGAGTAGCACAACACTTGTACGGGTGAACACTTGTCTTGCACATGGGCCCAGAAAACTACAGCACACAGCACAGCTTGCCCGCATTCTCTTTCCCATTTATGGGAAGTTCCAGCGGCACACTACCACGACCTGTTGACCGCAGAACCAGTTGACTATAGGTGACTATTTCATTTCAAAGGGTTCAAAGGGTTTAACGAGCGTTAACCACTCCTGGTCATCTGCCCGAAGCCCTAAGGCCCTATTTCATTTCATTTCGCCCTTCAACAATCGACTTTTTAGCAAAGACATACCACGTGCACGAAGAATGGATATGGAATTTGCAGAGTGGCATTGTTCCCTAATCACAATGGTTAAAACAATGTAAAACAATCAAAATGATCGTTCAGGGACCTGTAACTCCGGAATGGCTTGACCAATCGAAAAAGTGGTCTCTGTGAGAATGAAGCCCAGGGAAATTTCTGGCTTAGATCTTGTTTCAGATTTTAGGTAGGTGCAGTAGTTTTTTTCTGAACCGTGTCACACAAGAACAAGAACAACAACACCACCACCAACAAGAAGTGAACAGTTTTCAAATTTTCGTGTGGTTCCGTACGTTTACTCTTGCACGGAATTGCATAAAAATTGGTATAAACTTGGGAAAAGTTGCTATCTACTAGCTGGCCAAGTTTGGTAGAAATATGTTGAATAGGAACGGAGAAATTAATAGTTTTAGTTATGCTGGAGAGAGGACTTCAATCATATATAAATACACATTTTAACCATCACAGAGAGTTGGTGTGGAATACGGACGGACGATAAGACAACTCACACCGCTCCAACACAATTTAAATTTGATATTGTCGCTTCAAGAACTGTAAAAGAGGGACTTTGCCAAGGGCTAGTTTAAAGGCTCCCACCGAGACTGCACAAACCCCAACACCAGGAAGCGAGTTCCAAGATGCAACCACCTTCATCGCGAAAAAATTCCGTCTACATTCAAGTTTCGACGTACCTCGATATCTCGATTTTGCTCAAAGAAGAAAAGAAAACAAAAACCGTCCTTGTTTGATCAGACAATACGATGCGGAAAACACCGTTCCCTCCCATGTTGCAGCTTCCTGTGTTAACCAGCGTGTGCAGAAATGCACGTTAAAAAAATTACATTCCTGTGAGGAAATCAGCATCCGGTTTTTTAAGACAATTCCAGTTTCATTTCGCATATTTACGCTAATTTTCAAAGTAATAATTCATAAATGGAAGGACTGAGCAAAAAATGGCTGCTCGCCTGCATTAAAAACTTTTCGCCCACTGAAACTGTTGACCCTGCCTACTAAAATTCGGGCACGGAAACTGATCTAACATAACAAAACGGTTTTTCTGTACAACTCTATACAAACTGCACTGGTGCTGTAGGAGTCAGGTTAAGGGGTGGTGTCCTGGCCTGCCCTGGGATAGAAAACGTCCTGAATACGAAACACCCTGGGATAGAAAATGACTTGCAATGTCATGCCCCGAATGCGCAATTTCGTGGGAACCAGCTAAGCCAGCGAAAATTCGACGTGATGCGAGCTATAGCAGCTGTTGATTTAGATAGTGCTGTCCTGGGATGCACGGGGATGATACAAATGTCCAGGATACGTAATGCCCTGGAATGCATACACTTTCGCGGAAACCAGCTAGACCAGACTTCTAGTTGGTAATTAATAGCCAAGGATACAAACATTAAATGCAGAAGTACAAAATTAAATCCAGAGGTAAAAACATTAAATCCAAAGATACAACCGTTAAATCCGGAGGTACTAACGTTAAATACAGGAGTACAAACGTTAAATCAAGAAGTACAAGTTTTAAATAATAAAAAAAGGGCAAGTTATAAATGGAGAAGGACTGTTGCTAAATACAGAAGGACAACTTTTAAATCCACAAGGACAAACGTTAAAAAAAAATATGAACAAACGTTAAATAAAGAAGGCAAAATTTCATTAAGGAGGAACATTTTTAAACCAAAGCAATTATTTAATAAATCCGAAGTGAAATTTACAAATTGACCGTTTGTTGCCTCATATTTATATATATTTACTTTTACTCTCAATTTAGTAATAATTGCTAACTTAACTGGCAGATTTACAAATATTTAACGGAAGCAACAGATTTAGATATACAGGGTGTAACAAAAGGTCGTGTCCAAACTTAGGTGACTAATTCCTTAGGTCAAACTAAGAATATAATTCATATAAACATTTGGCCAAAAACGTCTTATTCTTTGGTTATCGCATGAATTAAGAACCCAAATTCCAGCTCCGCCTCCCCACCTCCGCCCATGCTCTGGCTATTGCAAAAACGAAACCACCGTTGGAAATTTTCGAACATGTCTGAAACTCATTGGCTCGACGGTGTCAAACCTGCATTAATGTTCAGGGAAGAAACTTTGAACAATTACTGTAACTGCTATTCCCCCCAACCACACAGGACCAGGAGTGGTTAACGCTCGTTAAATCCTTTGACCCTTTGACCCCAACCACACACAGGAACCAGGTGTCTTTGGGAAACAATAACATTTTAATATTTTTTTTTATTTTTACGAACCGCTCCAACACTTCATGGAATTAACGTCGTCTGCAGGGCATTTGCAAACCTCCTCTAATGCCCAGGGAAGGATTTTTGACGAATTATTGTGAACCATCTCGCATTGCTGACAAGGACTCGTCACAATATCACCGAACGTACAGTAGCTGGACTATTAAATCGACGCAAACCTCCAACACCGTAGTAAGAGACAGACGGACAACAGATTCCGACAGCACCAGACCAATAATCCAGCTGCTGCAAGTTCGTGCAGTGTTAAGTGATTCCCTTTGACCCAATAGCACTGTTATCGGCCTTTTCTTATTTCAGAAGGTTTTCTTATTTTAGCTTCGATCTGTGCAGAACTGATGTTCGCGTTTAATACTTCGCGTTATTAAAACCTCTATGGTATTATCAGTCCTACATTAACACCGACTCTCGAACAATTGTTGCTTCCTCTCCAGGACAAATTGTTTGGCAATAGAGATATTTTCCCTTTAGTCTGATTTTGTTTCTTAACAGTTTGTTCTCTACCTTCAGTTCATTGTCTTCATTCACTACCTGATTTGTTTTTGCAATATCAAGAGCGTGGGTGGAGATGGGGAGGCGGAGTTGGAATTTGGGTTCTTAATTCATGCGATAACCAAAGAACAAGACGTGTTTGGCCAAATGTTTATATGAATTATATTCTTAGTTTGACCTAAGGAATAAGTCATCTAAGTTTGGACACGACCTTTTGTTACACCCTGTATTTCTGAAATAACGCAAAACATGTCCTAAATGTGATTGAAAAACATACCATTTTCTGCTTTACACTAACTTGACGCCCCATACGAGACGCCATAAAGCTTCTGTCATATGCTGAAGAAGAGTTTAGCACATTTCAGCGAGTCTTTTTGGACATAAAAACAGCATACGATATGGTTGAAGTGCACTGGGTTGGTTATGCGCTGCACGAATTTGGGGTTAGCAGTAAATTGGCCTCCGCTATACTGGCTCTCTTAGGTCGTCACCATTCCACGACTAAAGTCGGGGGTTTCTGATCGAGTGTAACTCCGACTAGTTGGGGCCTCCCGCAAGGAAGTTGCCTGAGCCCTACGTATTCACAGTGTGCTTCGGACCTTAAGTTCCATGGTAAATTTAGTATTCTGTGCGGATGGTGTGGTGATTTTGGTTACCGGTAAGGATGTCCTCATGTCCTTGGTTTGCTTGAATACGTGATAGCAGAGCTCACAAGGGGTTTATCGCTGTCTGCGCCGAAAACGAAGCTTATGATCAATTCCAGGGGTCCGCTCATTGCTGGTTCCCTGAAGGTTGGTAGTGTGGTGGTACAGGCAACAACGTCCATGAGGTACCTCGGATTCCGCCTTGACTCCCGTCTAACGTGGCTGGGGGATGCAGTGGCGGTTTGGGAGGCCATCTCTAGTCGTGAGAGGGTCTTGGGATCCAGTACTGGTAACCGGCTTGTAGTGCGTTGTTCTTACGTCCGCTCTTGTGCTGATTTCCATCTGCCACCTTTGGCGGGCTCTAAGCGGGCAATCGGAAGTGTTCAGGCGGCTCTAAACAGGAGCCTGCGTGTGGTCACCGGTTGTTTGCCCTCCATCCCAGTTGCTGGGCTCCACATCGAGGCAGGTGAGCACCCTGCGCCTATTCGTGCACGGGAGCTCCTGTTGGCTTTGTGTCGGAGAGCGGTTGCTCAAGGTGACGAGGATCCTCTGGAGAAAATCTTTCGGAATTACACTACGGTGGGGCCCCTGGCTCGGGAGCAGCTTGGGAACCTGGGTCTGGGAGTGTCGCTCCTCTTGGAATTCGGGCTTGATGCGGTCCCAGAGCTTTACAGAGGGTGTCAGGCTGTATACAATTGATGTTCGGTTGGGGATAGGTTAGTGGTTAGGCAGGGTGGAGATATCTGCTGTGATGCATTTTTTCGGAGGGAGGTATGGAAAGGGGGAGTGGGTGTCTTTCTAGAGGACCTGCACCTAGCGTTCAATTTCTCTGTCCCTTTCCTGCCCCTTTGTCTGCGAATTAGCTGCTATTAGTATTGCCGTTGACGTCGGCCTCGACCCGCAGCTTTCGGTGTTCAGTGTATTGCCTGATTCAGCGTCTAGTGTAGGTTGTATTCAGTGTGCCCTTTCTAACTTGGAGGAGTTTCACCTGATTGTGGTGGAGATTGGGTGGAAGCTCTTCGGTGCCTTGTAGTCGGGGGCTGTGGTGGAAGTCCAGTGGGTCTGTGGACACTACGGACATTTTGGAAATGAGGTGGCAGATTGTTTGGCTCGTAGCAATTGTCTGTCAGGGGGTAAACCCTATTTCGCTGCCTGTTATCGCCCGTGACTTTCGTCCTGTTCTGATTGCTTGGGCCTCCGAGGCCTGGCATTTGGAATGGGAGGGAGGTGGTACGGGGAGAGGACTGCTTCATCTGCATCCAAGGGTGTCTGCCCCTGTGGACCTGGCTTATTTGTCCAGGTGGGACGCAGGTGTGCTGTCGCAGCTGCGGACTGGACATGTGTTGCTCAATTCCTATGAGCATAAACTGGGTTGGAGGGCTTCTTCTCGTTGTGCATGTAACTCTGCGATTCGAGACGGCAGAACACTTCCTGCTTCATCGTCCTCTCTGGGCTGCTTTTCTGTGGTTGCCACTAAGGCAGCCTGGTGTGGATTCGCCTGGTATCATTCGTGTTCGTCCATTTAATGTTGGGGCCTCCCGCACCCTTAGAGCAATGCTGTGGTTCTGTTGCAGCACGGGGAAACGTGTTTAGCCAGTCTCTATCGGAGCTCTTGCCATCTGTGGCGTGGTGTGGTCGTACGGTTTCAAATTTAGGTTAACGTTAAGGCTTTCGTTTTGAGTGTGTAACAATCTAGATACTAATTCAGGTTATTTAAGGACCCGCCAGGTTCACATTGCCAACTTATCTGTCGGAAAGTCATTGTTTAATTCCGTTAACCTTTAGGTTGAGTGTACGACTTTCAATTCAAGATTCAACACTTTGGTTTCTGTTGGAGTTCTTTGCTCTTCTTTTGTGGCTAATTGTGGATAGTGGGCAGTAGGTGTTTTGATCTGTTAGGTCTAAGGTTTTAGGTTTAAGGGTTACGACTGAGTGCCTGACTCCCAGGTCTGTAGTGCAGAACTCAAATAAATTCAATTCAATTCAATTCACTTGATGTAACTTGTATTCTCATGCCAGTCGTTAATCTGCCCTTAACCACCAACTTAGTGAAGCCTTCTCTGGCATTCCAACCATCAACGCCAACCATTCATTATGTAAACCATTTTCGGCCCACTTGTTTGGAATCTAGTTTTTCCCCCTTTACTGTACCGGCCTCAATTATTAGCTTACTTATTTAGGGATCACTTACCCCCCGTTGTAGTCGCACTTTATCATTTAAGGCGCAGTGATGATAAAGTTGTTCCCGACTTACGAGGCCGCCTGAAGCAATTGTGAAGAATACCCCCACCCCTCCTCCCCAATGCAACTTTACGTTAAAGCTTGCCCTTGAGCTTACATTATAATACCGATTATAAAGTCGCAATGTGACGTGCGGCTTTAACCTAAAGTATGACTTTACCGAAATGTTCCAATTTTACGTAAAACTAAGCACGATTTCATGCTTAGCAGTCGTTCTACAACCGGCCGTTAGTCACAAACTCATCATCAACGTACGGTACCTTCCTAAACGACCAAACAGATCGAACCAAACGCACCACTGTTGGTGACAGTTTTTCTCATTTACTGCTAATATCCGTGTTGATTCGGCTTGTTTGACGTCACCATCATCAGCGATGAATCTGTTTCGTCAAAACTGTTAGCTCGCGCATGCTCAAACCGTCACCCCAGCAAACCACCTTCCTGAGATGGTTCGCAATTTGGCGTTGCTCTCGCCTGGTCGCATCTGTTAGCCAACTTGGTCAAATCCATTAGCCAGGTCTGGTCGCGGAGACGGTATGACGTATCGAATACTCTGCAGAGCTTGTTGAGCTGTATTGTAGTTTAGGAAGGTACTGAACGGCTGACACAACATCACTGCGCACGCGTGATGTCAAGTTTGGAGCCAAACTGTCACTGACAGTGGTGCGTTCTGTTCGCTCTGTTCGCTGCTTTAGGGAGGTACTGCTTGTAAGCCCGACCAATGTCCAATTGGCGGGCGAGCGAATCAACATCAAATTATTAATCCTGGACCAAATTGGCAGAAAGGCCAGAAAGTCTCATCCTTAACTTAAGTTATTCCAGTGTGTCAGCCTCCTAATCATTACCAGCCGTTGATACACTGTTTAGAGATCTAATGGGTGAGAGCAGTTTGATTTTACGGCCCACCGATACAAAATTGGATCGTCTACTGCAAATCCAGCCGTGTTATTATTATTTTTTTTTAATAGATGTGATGGATTTAACTACAGCTATGATGTACAAAATCCTTCACGGACTTATTATTCAGGATCGACTGATAACGTTTGTTCATGTTAACGTTAATGCATACCCCATCCTTGCACTCTCTCAAACTTTTTGTCAGTGGTGTTCATTATAATGCTGTACGCAATTCCTTGGTTTGGCGTGGTGTTGCGCTGTGGAACTCGTTGCCGGATTTTATTGTTACTGCCCCGATTGTAGTATCGTCAGAGCTCGAAGTGGAGATAAATAAGAGCCGGTATGGGAAAATCTATAGACTTTTTTCTGTGTTAGGCCGCTAAAATTTAATTGAATGGTTCTTGTGGGTGGTGCTAAAAAAAACTAACGCAAGGCGGGCGGTTTTTTTTCCTTTTGCATATTATTCGCAATTTAACAAAGCAGTCTAGTGCCGTAGCTTAAAGGCGCCTTACACCTTTTCGACTCCTAGGTGCAGCACCGTAGAATCTACGAGCAATGTAAAGAAAGAAAATAGCGGTAAATTAAAAATGGAACAACACTATGCGCAGCAGCACCGCGATTTTCATAACTAAAACGAGATCACGTGACCGCCATCAGCCTATTGGATGACGGAGAACATGGAGCGTAGATGTTGTGTGTGGAATATGGGTAACGCAATCGAAATGGTGAGCAGGTGCCTTTAAATTTTGATGTGGGATACAATGGCCAGGGTCACCCACGTTTAGAGTTACACACTGGATAAAAATATTTCATTGGATACAAGTTTTTAGTCGTGACACGCCTCTGAACGGCCCTTAGATTCGTTTTCGAGGCGATCATATGAATGGCGCAGGGGATTGATAGGGTCATCGGTTCCATGATGTTTTAGTGAAAACAGTGATTTGTAATCGGAATTTTTTTTAATACTGTGGCATAAAAAAACGTTTCATGCGACAAAAAAAAAAGCCATGCTTGTGCTCCCGAGAACCACTTAATTAATTTAGTGGCTTTATTTCACCCCACTTCTTTTCTGACTCGGAATCTTTCGTTCAAAGATGGGGAGGGAGTAAAGAGTAAAAAAAAAAAAATTTAAACACAAAGTGGGTCTTCCAAAACGACCAACATGTGTACGAACCATACACACGCTTCTGAAAACAGTTTGGTACCTTCAATGTATACAGAAGCTTTAACAGAACGTTCCAAAAGTGTCTGATGAGGGAAACGACGTCACCTGTCAACGTCGTCTGGTTCCATCCAGAGTCAGTCGATAATCCATCCAGAATCAATCGATAAACTGTGCTTCGCGCATGATCAGAATTCCGTAAAAATAAACCTCTCCTTTGCGAACTGCTGTGATTAGTTAGGTCCCACAATCCCTCAGTCGCGTTTCAAGATGACGTCACTTCCGTTGAACGGATACGTTTTGAATGAAAGGTTAAAAAAATAAATTTACATGTAGGAACGTCTGCTACGAAATAAATGTGCATAGCCAAGTATTAAAGTAGTTCGTTGGACTCTTAACCCTCATCTTGCCTGTATTATAGGTCTGTCGAGTGTTCTGTGTTTTGGCAGTACCAAACTGTGTGCAGCAGAGGACGTTTTTTTTTGCTTTTTTTTGCACATGTGAGGCGGTTTTGGAAGGAGCTGATAGCTGGGTAGTAATTGGCTGCAGTACTGAATTTGATCGTTCGTTCACAGAATACAAAATAGTTGCAGAAACAATAAAATAACTTCATTATTATATTAAAACATTAAATAGGAGTTTTCATAGAATTGCCATTTACGAAATCGCTTCTGGTGTGTAAAATGATATCGGAGGTTTCTTTCCCTGCTACACTTTAGCAAAACACGAGTATGGCTACCAAAAAAATGTGCAATGCGTAATAATGACGTTGACTTGACAACATAGCCGTAGGATAATCATCACCTTTGGGCTCTGTCTCGATGAAATGAAACAAGCAAGTCACAGCCGCATGTGGTGAATCGGTCGGGTATTACTTGAAGATTATATATTAAACAGGAATTATGTAAAAAAAAAATCAAGAACTGTCGTGATTAATACACAGTGAACACGGCATTAAAAATATCAGCAAACAAATTAATCAACTTTGTGCGTGTTTTGACGTACGGTATGCCCATTCCTCACGGCGAAAAGAGAGAGTATGGGCTGCAATGATTTCGTGAAGAGGCGGAAAGCCATACCGTTGCGTGCTGCCCCCATTTAGAGCACTGACTATTGCTTAAAAATAAAATATATAATTTCTTTAGGGAAGTTGTTATTTACGAACTTGATGGGCAATGTTCTGGCATGCTTGTTTAGTGTTTAGTGGTTTGTACCTCCCGGGTGGCCCCCCCCCCCCCACCCTTTTTTTGGTCTTTTTTTTTCGCAACATTTTGTTTTTCGGCTACCGCTCAATTCCCCTGGCTACTAACGGTTGATGCTGGAATTAAATAAATAAATAAATTAATAAATAAATAAATGAATTAATTAATGAACAGAAACCACAAAACTGCAAGAAGGTAAAGTAATTGATATACGGCCACAAAATACTGTTTATCCATTTCGATGGTCACTATACCATGCGCAATGGCTGTTTGCCGTGACGTCACCATGAGTTAGCCAATGACGAACGAGAACAACGGCTGTTTGGCCATCTGATTGGACTAGCCCAGTCACGTGATGTGCACGTCACAGCAAACAGCCATGGCGCGTCGTATAAACCTTCATATATTTTTTTCAGCGATTTGAACGATTGCGTCAATTGCGTGGAGGTGAGCGTATCCATGTTTTTGCAGCCCGGATTGCAGCTTTCAGTGTATGACTACGCCAATAAACTGTTTCTTTTGGTCGTCTAGGTCCAGTGATTAAGGACGCGTTTAAGCAACGACTCGCCTTTGCATTCTCGCAGCTAGAATTTAGTCGCGGCGTTAAACGGGTATCGTTGCCATGGTAACGACGCTGCCTGGATTAGCTATATCCGACACCCCCTGAGCAAATGCTTGCAGTCTTATAATTCGTGACAATAAGATAAAGAATTCCTCCTGACGAAACAATTTTCCTAATCGCTTCTAAACTCAATCATTGACACGTTTGGCTGGCAGAACTAAAACCGCTGCCATGCTGGCATTTCATATAATTTCTAGCTTGTAGCTGCGAGAATACAATGGCAAGTCGTTGCGTAAAAGCGCCCTAACCCGTGACGTCGACATGTACTGTTGCTAGGAAAAGCAACGCACTGTTCTCTGCGTTCCAGTAAAGGCCCAATGAGCTATCGCATACAACCGAGGGGGTATTAACTGGTCAAAATAGTGTGCGTACAACTACTTACAACCAGGGATTACCAAAGATTACCATGGACTAGCCACACCGTTCGCTCCTTTGGCGTCGATCCACGCTTCGTACAGTTTATTTGATTTCTTTCTGCTACAGTTGCCGATTGACACTTTTCAGAGAAGTTTTTCTCGTATTTGAGGGTAAAAAATGACAGTAATGAAAATACAACTATCCGAAGGGCATTTC
>JAHWFP010167721.1:52550-65764 GCA_023313725.1 Lithobius niger | reverse complement strand
GTGATAATACTAGGCCCAATTTTGTTGCAATGAAGGTGCGTTATCTGGTGTGTTAACTAAATTTATGACAAAATGTAAAATGGAGCACGGAAATAATGGGTGCACAACATAATTGCAGCTCAACTTCATCATGATGGTGACGATAGACTGCTCGCTTACGGTCACCAGGAACCAGCAGCAATCAACTTTAGCAGTGGCTATCGGAATTTCATTTCAGTGGCTAGTTGTTATGGATGTGCCGATGTACCGATACCGATTACTGTCAAAATATAATGCCGATAACTGCCGATATAACACTAAATAATGATTATTTTGCAAAAAAAATGAAAGTGTGATACAGTTTATGCTGCTGATGTACTACAAGAAAAAAACCTATTTAACATAGCCTCATAAAAATATTAAAGAAAATTAAAAAAAATTGTAATACAAAGCTCTTTCCCTGCAGCTATATTCCCCAGACCTTACCCCACAAAAAAAGTGCATGCAGCCAAACATTTTCTGCACAATTGTAAAGTTGAAAAAATCTAAATATTAGAAAATGTTGATATTAATTAATGAACAGACGAGCACTTTATGATATATTAGTCCTAAAACACGAGTAAGCAGCAGTTTTTCGTATTTTGTAGGAGACGTTTGTTTAAAACTGTAAGTTAAATGTTTTTTAATACATAACTTTAGAAGGGGGGGAACTAACGACTTGTGGTTTGCACCATTGGAAAGCTGGCGAAAAAAGGGTTAATGGTGTATTTGAACGTCAATATTTAGCGACGTTATGGCCGTTTTCGTATACATCGAAAAAAAGTGGAGCGTATATTTGATCCAATTCGGTATATCGGCGGTACCGATATATCGGAATTGCCTCCGATTACTGGCAACACCGATATGAATCCGATATCGGCACATCCCTACTAGTTGTTGATTACACTGGCTTGTCTATCTTCAAAATTATTTAGAATTTGTAGTTTCAGGTAGGGATGGGTCGGTAACCGAAACCGAATTTTCGGTTTATACTGAAAACCGACACCGAAACCTATTCGGATTTTGTGTCGGTTTTTCGTACGGTGTTCGAAAATCAAAAAAATGATTTGTTGTTTTACGTTTTCTACGTATAAATGACAGCAAAGCTCCTAGCTATTAAAATGAAAATAATAGAGGAAAATGGTGCCACAGCTATACCCACGGTCTTATGACGCTGCTGAAAGTGAAAACAGTAAGTTGAAGCTAGTAATACAACTGTAACTGTTGGGGTGGATGGTGGCAAAAACCGAAACCGAGGTTTTTTGGGCGTGAAACCCGGAACCAGAACCAAAATGAAACCGACCCATCCCTAGTTCAGGTACAAAGCAAACCTTTTTGCAGTTTGCAGTCTGTCACTTCAGAATTGATTTTTAGTGAAAGTTCTGAAAAGTGAAATGTGTGATTTTGTTGAAATTGCATGTTCTTTTTCACTACTGAACTTTATTAGCACAATTGGGTGCAGACCTAACCTTGACAGAAAAGCTTATCAAATTGTTGTTAGCATGCCAAAGGTTTTAATACTGCATGTACGAAAAGATAAATATCAGAGCTGCACGACCAGACTTTTTGCAGAGCCGATCCTGGCACTTGATCACTGGGATAGGTAAAGGTGAAAATTAGAACATTTTTCAATTTTATTGGGTTTCCAGAAAAAATTAAAATGGTAAATTTCATAGTAATGTCTTAATCTGTAAATTTTAATCGACTTTGAATCTCTAATAAATGATAATTAGAACTGATGATTTTCTAACGTTGCAGCTGTGATAATTATCCTGAATGTTAGTAGTTATTCTGCATTTTAATTCGAGACTAAAAGCACTAAACTAGAGCGTGGCGTCAATAACAAATGGGTACGCTGGAACCTTGGTCGAGAAAAGTTCCAATTTTAAGAGAAAAAAACTTTTAGCGTAGCATTGTCAGTTAACAAAAAAAAAATTGTATTTTGGACCATTTAAAAGTTTGATTTATTTCTTCCACATTTAGCATTGGAACAATTTCAATTTTCATTTTTTGTTGTGTACTTTGCTTGATGAAAGGACAATTTTACAATTTTCACTTGCATAGTTTAATACCTTTAATCGCACTATAATTTATTGTGTGTGTGATTTTATCCAATTTCAACAGGTTTTCATGTTTTTAACGTGTGCCTAGTTTTCTTGCTAATGGATGGTGCAGAATCCTCGGCTGTCCTGCGTTCCATGCAAATAAGATTCCACATTCAAAATTATTAAGGGCTGCACGGGTGCCATAAAATACTGGTCTAGAACGCGGTATCCAAAGATGACTGTTTTTTCCAGCTAAACATTCAGATGAATGTACTGGCACACAAATTGATAGGAATCATTGAAGTGTGGTAGGGTAAAGAATACAGTAAAATGTTCAAAATATGGTGTTGCTGCTGTACTAATGGTAGCAGAACCAGTGTAGTGTTAACGTAACTGAAAATTTTTGTCGTCTGGTTTGGATGGCTTTGCTATGAACGCTCATAAAATAGTTGTTGGCCATTAAATAGAACAGCATATGATTTAGTGCCAACTGGTAACTAGAAAATCAGAAAAAATGTTTAAATTGGAGAAAATTAATTCTGTGTAACAGTTTCACGCCAAATCGCTCCGTTGTACTGAACGTTGCTTCACTTCATCATTTTCCCATTTTGCATCATATGACCTGTCAGATACTAAACGACGCTTCTCTTCATCCTCTTCCCATTTCGTATCATAAATCACATTGGAAATAAGTCGTTGTAAGTTCTACAAAAAACCCGTTGCAAACATTAAAAGCTAGCTGGGTATTTATGTAGCAGCATACATCCCCTTACTGTTTCATTCGGCACGAAAGAAAATTTCCGTTTACTGTTGTAGGCTAAATGAAGTTTTCTTGCTAGGCCTGCTTCTCAAAACATGGCCGTGGCTTTAGCATGACTACGACCAGCATTTTACGTGTTTTCAACAATTTTTTTTTTGAGGACTTCCGAACTCGTTTCCGACTGGTTTTATGATGCAAAATGGGGAAAAGCTGAAAAGAATCATTATTTAGTAAAAGAGTGATTTGGTGTGGTGCTGTTAAACTAGTTAACCACCCAAAGAATATTTCTAAAAGTTCTATGATGCAATTTCTTGTGAGCTTAAGAGTAAAATTTGGTCATTTTTAAGGTAGTGAAATTTGCAGAAATTGTCCTGTAAACCATGCTTCAAACGATGATATTTTGAATTTGACCTCCAGGTGACTACCGCAACGACGATTGGGGTGGCTCAGGTGGTTACAGCAGTGGGTCCGGTGGGAATTACGGAGGTAAAACAAAAAAAAAACGTAAAAAGATCTAGACCAAAACCCAAAAAAATTGCCTAACCTCCACAAAGTTCTGGAATGTACAATGTTCTTTTTGAAGTTAGTATATTAAGTGTAACTTAAGGAATGTGGAGGGTTTAAAAATATTCTTAGTTTACATTAATTAGTTTAAAGTAAATCTAAATAAATTTTAAAAGTAATGCTTAATTCTGGATCCATTTTTGTGTGCGTATTCCTGTGGTTTGTATAAACTGATCTCATTTTTCTTTTTTTTCCCCAGTTTTGTCTTGTGCTATATATTTCTTTAAATTGGTTTTGTCTCTCTACCTGTTGCTTTTGCTTTGTGCTGCCAAATGGGGACGCCATTTTTACGTGCTGGCCGTGCAACCTTGCCTGCCTTTTTAGGTTGCTGTGTAAATGTGCTGGTGCTTTCGAGTCTTCAGTTCGCTAGCTGTAGCTAAATTGGTGTGCTTTTATTGCGCTTTTATATGCAGCGGAGCATCGTTCTTCTGGTTTGTCCTCGGTTGATTAATTTTGCAACTTCGCATTCTAAGGCCTTATTTAAAAACATGGGCTAAAAGTGTTTATTAGCGTAACTGTTGAGTATAAATTTTCTAATCAAGTATTCAATTGTTAAATCTGATGGCGTGCGTAATTTCTAAACTGGGTGTAGGTAGGACTTCCAGTTAAAGTAACTTTGAAGTAGTGTTATTGGTGAATACAGACTTTAATTCTGTGATATCCATTTGCAGTTTGCCATTGGCTCTTACCAGTCGGTACACCACCAACAGTGAGTGAAGGATTTACCAGTAATTACGGCTGGAATAATTTTGAATGCGGTATCAAAATAAAATACATAAAAGGATTGGTTGTCAGGGGAGGGGGCGATCGGCATTATAATTAATGCTACGTAGCATAGCTCCTTGAATTTCGCCAATTCAATATTGTTATGCAATTTTGGACCATGCATCAAAATCGGTTAAACTACCAGTTGCCATTCCCCTTCTTAAATCCCCCTGCAATATAATTAAGATTTCATAATCACCGATTTTCTTTTGTAAAAACATAAAATAGTTCATTCAAGTATATATTCTAAAATTGTAACAAAAAAAAAGAAGAAAATGCCACAAGTGCTTCGTCCTAATTTGTGTGCTTGCAGGCTAACTCGTAAGGACATTGTACATTCTGCAGCGTAGTTCATGCCAGCTGTAGTTGCTTATATCCCCAGTCGTTAACGTTGCCTCGTCATAATTTGCACCTGATATGGCATGTAGGTAGCCGTTGCTGTCGGAGATGCATGATTTTTTTTTGTACCGATTGACCAAACGTATAATGGCTGTCCACCTAGTGTTCTCGTCTTCTGATATTAATGGTTTTTAAACTGGTTTATTTTTTCCTGGTACTACTGAACTAACATCTCTGGCCTTGTCTGCATTTCTTTTTAACTCAAAATAGAAATAAAGCGATTTGTGAAATTTTTGCAATCAGAATAACATTTTTCTATCAGTTACTGGTGTGTTGCAGAACCTCGGTCATTCGAACTTTTATTGGATTGACAGGTGTTGAAACTAATTTGGATGAACAGATTTTTTTTTTCACGTTTTATTAGTCTAAAGAACTTTCAGAAATGGAAATAATGCATGTCTTGACGCTCTTTAAAAAGGTTGTTTTGATAGCAGGTGTTCTGCTGTGCATAAGAAAATTTCTCATGATAGCCTTGTAATTTGTTTGTTCCCTAGCTCTGTTGTAGAAGCGAGACAGCCAGTAAAAGTCGTGTTTCCCTTGTACCCCTGCCTATAATTGTTTGCGTTAATATTTGTGTGGTGACCTTAAGGCTTAACAAAAAAAAAATCGCTTTATTTCTGTGCTTTTTTGCTTTTGAATTGTTTGTGGCCTTGTGATTAAATTTGAAAGTTATAATAATTTCTAGGCAGTAGAGGCGGCGGAGACTGGGGAGGATCTGGTGGCCAGAGTGGATATGGAGGAGGCGGCGGTGGATATGGCGGAGGATCTGGTAGTAACTTTGGCGGAGGATATGGAAGTCAAGGTAGTTTACCAGATTCACACCTTGTACTTTTGAAGGATGGACAAAAAGTTAATTTTTCTTTAACTATGTGTTTGAGTTCGGTTGGGTTACTTTTGTCTGTAAAATGATCTGTCTGACGCATTATTAAAAGTTTACCTTTCCAAAAAAAAATGTTCCTTATCTGCGAGATTGAACTTTTTTGCTGTCTGGCAAAAAAAGAAAATAATTAGGTGACCTTTTCGTCACATAATTGGTTAAGAATGGTAGTGTGGAGATAATTTGCGTCACATGTTTTTTTTTTGGGGGGGGGGGGGAGGTGGAGGGTGTGCTGGTCAATAAAATATTCGTAACGGCTGAAAAGGAGAAAACTGGTTTTTGGGGTTAAAATTTGTCCAGTCGAACGAAAAACCTGCCGATGGACCATTCTCCACTTATGTTGGCTCCCTGGAACAAGCCGGCTACTAACAAATAACAATAAGTTGTTAATCAAAATTACTAAACTGGAGCTGCTAATTCTTAATGTCAAATATTACAAATGGGATGTACTAGAATCTGTGTATACGTTTGCAGATAGTTTGATCGGATTGGTAACTGGTGAAAGATCGTTTTGCCAATCGATTCGATCACTCTGGTCAGCAATGATTGGATTGGTATAGCCTTAATGAATGATTTTTTCAGGTAGATCCTTTTTAAGAGTTATGATGGGAAATGAGTTCCCAGGAGGCCAGTTGTGCACGATGGCTGCAATGATGTAAAAAAAAAGGATTAAATGCGATTTCAATATTTGCCAATCCAATAGATGGTTCTGTTTTGAAAAGTGGCCAGAAATTGTTAGTTTATAAAAAAAAAAATGCTGGCCATTAACTATTTTTTTTACTGATGCAATGTCTGAGAATGCATGCAACTTACGGTACCAGCACAGCCTTACTAAGCTGGTATAGTAAAGACAAAATACCTCTTAAAAAAAGTGTTAATCTCGCAGAAAAAGAATATTTCTTATTTTGCTACTTTCCTTTTTTGTGATAATAATGTGACGTCTTTGTAGCCTTTTCTTCCCTCCCAGTTCTCCTCCCTCTTCCTCTCTCAACCATCAAGCCTCGGCCAGTTCGGTGAAAAGGTTTGAAGAGTTGTATGTGTCTTTTATCTTTTTCCATTGTAGTTACAGTTAGTACCGTAGTTACGTAGTGTAATGGAGAAAGTGGTACAGTTGTCCTAGTTCTGTTCGTGGAGTATGAAATTTTCAAATGAGCTAAGTTACGAAGCGGGGATTGTTTCGAGGTTGTCTTGTGAATCGTAAAATTGAATTTAATGAAAAGGCGTTTCCTAATTTTTTAACTGGTTAACGGCTTAAACTTATCTGCTTTCACTTTGAGGGTTAACGGTTCCTGCTTATCTTAGTCTGTATTCTAACCAAGTAATTCTTTAAACCGCACCAAGCTTGGTTTAAGTGTAAAGCACGCTATGGATGTCGGATTTGATTCTGGTAGTTTGCATCAACAATTTAAATAATTGTAAAGTAGTTGAAAAAGGCCAAAGCAACAGCAGTGGAGAAAATACTGTTTTGTTGATTATGACGCCCATTTTTTTTATGATCGCTGTGAGATTGATGTTATTCCTAATTACGACTGGTTAACAAATTTTCATTGACCCAATTGTCCTACGTAAATAGTTCCTTACAAAATGAATGAAGTTGAAGAAAGTTAAAAACTTATGTTTATTGCTTGCAGGCGGCGGCGGTGGTTATGGAGGAGGTGGCGGCGGCTATGGAGGCGGAGGTGGATTTGGCGGTGGTAGTAACTACAACCAAGGTGGTGGTGGTTGGGGGAACCAAGGAGGCGGCACCGGCGGTGGATATGGTGAAAATTTTGGCCAAAGTTACGGTGGTGGTAAGTGGCGTTTTCCTTGGAATAATAAAATCGATAACTTGTATTCGTTGTACTAATGGTTGCCTGTTTGCAACATAAGTCTTGGAGAAAATTCTGCGTTAAAATAATTCGTTGCGTCAGAGTACACGTCCAGGGGTGTGGCCAGTGTGAAATGTTATTTCTTGGACTGTTCCCGATGCTAATACTATAGTATCTGCCGATAACGCTTGTCAAATCGGCATAATCCATTTTTATGATGTTTGCAGCCAATACAGTAGTTTGTGTTTTCAGTGTAAATGACCACTGCTTGTTTCAAAATTCGGACGGCTTTAATCTGAACGAGCTATTAAGTAGGGATCAACCGAATCTGTACCGCATCTTTAGGCTTTGGATTCGGCAAAATTTTTAATGTGTAGATTTTTCCTTTTTGGCAGATTTCGACTTTCAATGTACGGTACCATTTGAAGCGTTTGATGGGTGCTAACTAGAAAAGTTGGGCTTAGAAAATCTTGGGTCGTCATGTTTTTTGTAAACCACCCTTTATTAAGGGCTATAACTACAAAACGCAGAAAAAAATTGAAACCTAAGATATCCAAATTATTCAAAAACGCTTGTAGCGTGACGCATGTAAACTTCGTTTCGACTTTGCGGCAGGATTTTTGAAGTTGTGGTTTAATTTTCTACGGAATAATTGGGAAATTGAGATGTATGTGAAAAAGAAGTAGTGGGTATGCAAGAAATGTATGTTAAGTATACGAAAACATGTGTAGAAGTGTTGCCGTGTCATCCATGGAGTGAGTTTTTTTTAATTACGCACTAACGAAACATTAATTCTTAGAAAAATTTTAAAACTCACTGATTGCACGCAACAGAAATTCATTAAGGTGCGCAGATGTAATCAGATATGGTCTTAAGTTTTTTCTTTTGAGAACCATTGTTTCTAATAATGGGCAGCGGTATTGAACTAAAAGTTGAATGTCTTGGTTTGAGACGACTGAAATGTGCGTTCGGCTACCAATATTGATCCCACCTGATAGTGTGAAGGTTTACAGGTGTAGGTTTAGTTTTTTGGTTATGAAACATAATCTTCAGTGACTAACATAAGCACGTCACGTGAAATATGAAGCGAGCTGTGGAGGTTATGTTAAAATCGTGCGTCAGCCAATGAGAGCACATCAAATCAGTCGTGTGGTGACAACTGACCAATGAGGGAATGTGATCTTTAAATGCTTGGAAACTTATCTTGAAACAGCCTGTTACAATTTGTATGATGGTGCACGTGAAATTGACACCAAAAAATACCAGGAGTGGTAAACCAGCTTTAAAACGAGATGACAGTGCTCAGTGAATGGTTTGGCTGCTACTGCTGAATAAAAATGAAAGCTTTTATTCTATCTAAAGAGGGAAAAAGAACGATACAACATTATTGCATATTAAATAACAGGAAACACTTATCACCTCCAAGATTATTTCAACAACAGTTCACTTAAATTTTCGAGGAAGACCACACCACAGCAGAGAACATTCATTCAGTGTACGCCCACTCCATGTTGCATTGTAAATTACCATGCATGCGCTGCCGACCACTGAATCTGTTATTCACTAGAGGGCTGCTTAATGACTGCTGTTGAGTGCAGTCATCCAGCAGCCCTAAAGTGAATAACGGATCAGTGGTTGGCAGCACGTACGCGAAAATTTAAAATGCAACATGGAGTAAGCATACTTTAAAATAACGTTCTCTGCTGTGGTGTGGTCTTCCTCGAAAATTTAAGTGAACTGATGTTGAAACATTCTTGGGGGTGATAAGTGTGTCCTGTATTGTCTAAATATTATCACCGTCTACGCAGTTTACCGGTTTTTTAAACTTTATTACAGTTTTTAGTGAATGTTTTTTATACAATTATTGATTCGTATCGAGTAGTAAATTTCACCTGTTCACTTTTGATTAATATTGACTGAAAATTGCATTTTTCGACCAGCAGTTTCCTTGAAGCTTCGATATGTGTACAGTGTATGTCGTTACTCCATTTGAGACAACTCTTTGCTGACGTACAGAAAGGGTTGAACATGTACAAGATTGCTTTGGATATGCTATTCAAGGTAAAAACGTGATGGTTGAATCTGCTAGACATTGAATCGGCTACCTACCCGTTTCTACGCGGATTAGCAAATGAAATGGTTCCTGAGACAGTTTCTTACTAAATACTACCAAAGGGTTTATTTTTCTGCAGGTGTTCCTTCTTTTTGCATTGACTGCCTGGCAGCAATTACTTGCTTTTTATTTTCAGCCCAATCGAACTATGGCGTCACTGATTCATCATACCAATACTCAGACGCCTCAAATGGACAGAAAACAAAAGGCAAATAATAAACAATAAGCTCAAAAGTGTACACTTTTCAGGTCACTTAGTAGTTTCTCAGGCCCCAACGCACTGAGCCCCCCTGTCCTGAAACACTTGATGCCGTTTAATTCAGCTTTGTTTAATAATTGGCAAAAATTAGTAATACCCGTGTTCATGTGCAAAACCGGAATGTTTGCGCTATTCCACATTTTATAACAAAGAGCCGGTCCATCGGGGGGGGAGGGGGATTTAGATAAATCTAGGAAATTCGTCACCCGATTCTTTCTACATCCCAGTTTTTTCTTTTTCCGAAAGCCTCCTTGAATGTAATAAAACAACTTGTATGATTTTTATTTAGCAACAAAAGGGCACTAGTTATGCCGGGTTAAAGTTCATTTATTGAGGTAACAGTGGTTTACCAAGCAAGAAGCGTGCAACGATTGTTGCGCTGACAACTCGGAAACGATTCAACATTGCTATGGAAGTCCTCATCTGCGAAATAAATATTTATCGCATCAGGCTGCCAATTTCGAGGACTTCTGGCCCCGAAACTAACAACACGTTTGGTTTAAAACTTGAGCTTTTAACTGAAACACAGCTTCCTCCATTTTGCCTATGAAAATCAAAGGCAACCGCCACCTATATTGCGCACTGCCAGACACAGTTTGCACACAAACAATGATATACTACACGCCCTGAAATTGTAGTCTAGTTATTTTATTGCTTCCTGGCAATATTGGCTAGTCACCTTGGAGCGTTAGCCAGTTTAATGTTGTATTATTGCTGGTTTCTTCTAACTTAAAACTAGCGCTCTGCTTAGGAAGTCCAGCTTAGACTTGCTCAACAAATTATTCCTTGTGGTTCAAAGCTGATTTGTAATGCTTAGTTTCCCACTCGGATAAATTAATTTTTGTTATCAGTAAGGCTTCACCGATAACCAACTTTAACGATCTGGTTTTAACCAATTTTGCCAATAGCGATACCCAAAATTGTATCCCCAATTTTTCATCAACGGTGCAATTTTTGTGCAAAAGTCCAATAATTAATTAATTATTAAAATAAAAAAAATTAAATAGTAACCCACAGTTAAAACTTAGCTAAGAAGATATCAGTGATTTCCCTAAGAGTTATCGATATTTTTGCGGAAGTTGCCGATGCCGCAAATATCGTCACCCGATCCGATCCTGCATCGGTATTGTTGCAGCCTAGTTATCGGTACTTTTTTTTGTTAGGGTTAGGGCTTTCATGTTAGTTGCGCAAAAAAAAGTTCTTGAATTGTTCCTCGTATGCTAATGCTGCTTTTAAGGTCCTGCTAGTAGTGGCACGACAAAAACAATTTTTATCCCCATAACATTTTTTTTAATCGTTGCGATAATCAATAATATCTAGATAAACAAATTTTGAGGCTGGAATAACCAATTTAGTTTCGTTAAAGCCTACAGTGCAACCTTCACAAATGTGAATTGTGTGGCACTCGGCATTTAGCCAGTAGGCATGAAAATGCACTTGTCATTCCTGGTCCATTGCTTCCTCACCATGTAGAAACTAGCAGTTGTTCTACTTGTTTCTAGCTATTAAGGTTTCCGAGATAAGCATTGGGGTTTGCACCACAATTCGATAAGTCAATAAAAGTGTGATAATGATAATCGGTGAAATTTTTTATCACGACATTATCGATTATCGTGCCACCCCTACAAGTAGGCTACAGACAAAAAGTTTGAGGCTTGAGAAACTGCTATTTTTTTTTTGTGTGCTTTCTGTTTTGTGTGTTGGTAGTGCATTCTCCAGTGTTGGAATTTTCGGAACTTGCAAACAATTTCTGGGTTTCTACCCAACCTGGAAAAGTTGGGGGATTTAAGTGAATAAAAGTTGTTAAAAGCTGAATTATTTAAGGGAAGCCCACATTTAGTTCTAAATCACAAATTACGATGATCTCTAGTTTTTATTGTTGTGCTGCTAGTTTCCTTTAAATTCAGTACACGACAAGCTTTTTCGTCATTCAGTGATCCTACCATACAGGACATCAGTAGTCAATAAATACTGTCCGCATGTAACACGCGGCTGGCATTCATAATTTCAAATGGGAAATGACGTTACCGGACGTATCACTGTATTTAGGGCTAAAATATGGTTATTTGAGCTGATTACACGTTCAACAATGCTAGTGCTTAGTGCACTACAGTACTAGTTTTTGAACCCA
Source organism: Lithobius niger (assembly GCA_023313725.1). Lineage (NCBI taxonomy): Eukaryota > Metazoa > Arthropoda > Chilopoda > Lithobiomorpha > Lithobiidae > Lithobius > Lithobius niger. The sequence goes on along the minus strand of JAHWFP010167721.1, from coordinate 54,025 downwards.
AGGCTTAACTGGTAAAATGTGTATTTTTTTTTATGCAAGTTTGCCGTTTTTCTTTGTGGATGTTGACAGTTTTGGTTCCAGTTAAAAAGTGGTAGGGGGTCATAATGGCTAAAGGGAGGGGTCTGGGGGTCTACTTGGAGGTGGTTAAAATTAATTTCAGAATTTGAACTAGTTAAAATTTTTAAAATGGCAAAGTCCGATGCATTGTTGTATGAAGGATAACATAAATTTTTTTAGGTGTGGTTTAAAAATAACTTCACAAAAAGCGGCTGTAAGATTAGCTGGTTTAGACCTGCCTGTACGTTATGATGTAATTTGCTAGAATTTTACCTCTAGTCAAATATTATGCTTTTTTTCTTGTGCAACAATTTATTTTTTTTTTTCCAGGTGGATCTGGTGGATGGGGAAGCGATTTTGGTTCTAATTACAGCAACAGTTATGGCGGTGGACCCATGAAAGGTGGTGGCGGCGGGTCATATTCCCAAAGGGGGTCCGGGGGTCCATATGGAGGTAAGTCGTGCTGTAGTTTGTGCCTCTGCTGTCAAATTTAGCTTGCAAGCAGTAAAATTGCCAATTTCTCTTTAGGAATTAGATAACAATAATGAAAATTAAATGGGCCAAAGGGGTAAAGCGCTCCGCTGATTGTTAGCATGGAATGCTGTTTAATATTAACTTTTAAAAAGCGCCTATTACCTTTTCTCAATATCAAAATTAACAAGGGCTTGTTGCCATGCAGCCTTGTCTTTTCTAAGCTTTCACCAATACTGGGATTCTTCAGATTGTCAAATGATGTACTGCATGTTTGGATTGACCGACGGCTTCAACAATTACCGTAAATCGTAGTTAATGCACATGTCGCGAAACATGCACGCGCAATTTTTTTTGATTGGCTTAGGCCTGTGTTAGTTTCTGCCCCCCCCCCCCCCCAATTTCCCGTTTGTTCTTTGCACTGACTTTGCAGCTCTATCTGAACCTGATTAGTAACTTCCTTGTATTCAAGCAGGTTCTTTATTGATGAAAGTTGCTCTTCAAAATAATTTTATTCAGAAATTCAAGTACACAATTTTAATGTTTTTTGCCAGCGGTTTTAAGTTGTTTCTAAAAGAAATACCGTGAATCATGTATTAAAAGCCCAGTTGAAGCTCGAGCCCATAGTCAAAAAATTATGAAATAGTGGAGTTAAAGCCCACCCCTCAAATTGTCGTTTTTCTACGAAAAATTACCTAAAAGTTGTTTGATGTGAATAAAGATAGTGCTGCTTGCTATGTTTACTGGCCCCCTTCTCCCTCCCTGTAGTAATAGTGGACTCTTCCTTTAGCTCCTAGCACCTGCACAAGACATCTTACCTAAGCCTCCTCCCTTCTTCACAGTAATTAAAAGGATGTAAAAATTGGTCATTCAGAGATCGTTCAAAAGCTTCGAATTTTCTGTAGTAGATGTCCAGAAAGGTTAAATTGATAATGCTGGATTTAAAG
>JAHWFP010167721.1:3464-52450 GCA_023313725.1 Lithobius niger | reverse complement strand
TGCATTAGGGTGTTAAGTGTATGGAAGAGGTTCTGTGGCATTCTGGTAACAACCCACATCGTCCCAGCTTCACACAGTATTTTAATGTTTTAATTTTCACCCTTCTCAGTCTCTCTGATCCCGTAAATCGTCCTTGTAGTCACGTCGCAGAAGATTTTCCGAATGTGACATTAACTGATTTACGGTAACATTTTCAAAATGTTCGTCTATTAATCTGATACCTTTGAGCATAAACTTTTCTGATTTTGACTGAAATTTAGTATCTCGGTGCTCTTTTGAAGAACGCCAGGATCTTTTCTAACAAAATTGTACGACAAAACCAATTACTTACGCCAGTATGAAAATTACTCTAAAACCAGATAGTCTGTTGGTCAATTCTTAGTTGCATGTTTTGAAACTTTATATTTTAAATCGGTGTAATTTGTAAAGAACATTTATCCCACAGCTGCTACTACCTAACTTCGGTTTGCCACTTAAAAAATTTTTGTGCTTCATTTTTTTATTTTTAAATCCTAATCCTGAAGGTTAACAGCCTTGAGTTGCTACTGCAGGTAGTAGCATTAATTGGGCTGTGCTGATTGCCGAACAGTTTTTACCAAGCTGGTGTGTTGCTGTGAAAGTAAACTGTATTAAATTCATTGAACCATCTTAGGCACCTAGAAATGGTTGTTTATAACATAGTTCTTAAAAAAAAGTGATGGGCAGTCAAGTAATCTCATTCTTTTTGCGATGTAAAAAAAAAGACGGTCATAAAACTTGTTCGCAGTTTTAGTATTCGTGTGAAGAATAGTTGCTTTTGTGTTTCGGTTTTGTATTAGGCCTTGCAAAGTTAATTGTTTGGTTTACAGGCGCGTGCGGGTGCCTTAAATTATCGCGGGTCAAATTTTTTTATCTCAATCTTGGGTCCACCCGCTAAAATTCATACCTTCGCCAAATGTTTTCGACATTCCAGTATACCATTTTAACCGGCTCGAAACGAGCTTTCCAATGGTGTTAATTTCAAGCCTCTAATTCAAACCACTAAGAAGGTATTTGGAAAGCACTAAAATATTTCTAATACTAAATAACATAAATACCATACTAGCAAAATATACTTTTTTAGGCTTGACTGCATACTATTTTAGCTTTTGAGCTAGGCATATTACTAAAGAAATATGGTCAGTTAAATTAAATAAAAAATAAAATGCCTGGTGCTTCAAGTTTCAATCTTGCCCGTAAACCAACCAATTTTTTTTTGCATGGCCTTATACATTTGGATTCCAGGGCTCCCACTGCAGTAGTCGGTTAGTCCTTTTTTTTAGCAATGAAAGGGGGTGGGGAGGGGAATAATGCCTGTTTTTGTAAGTGAGAAAGGCAGAAACGAGGAATTTTTTTGACTTTCTCTTTACCATCTTAGTAACTTTTTAAGCAAATATCACTTAAATTCCACAATACCTCTCCAGTAAAAATTCTTTCACACAAACAGGATTTTGCACTGACTGTAATTCCAACAGGAATAGCAGGATGTCACATGAAGTGCCATGCGTGGTGGGGACGGCATCTTTGTTATGAAGACTCCTTGGACGTGTTTTCTTAGATTAGCATATTTCTGGTTCATTTCTTGGCATCTTTCAGACTTGGAATTTTGGAATCTTTTAAGAAATTTGGACTTTGCTGAGCAGAACATTCCGGCATTGCACTACTTTTTTAATAATAAAGAAAAAAAGGGGGGGGGGAAAGAACGGTCGGGGCTCAAAAACTGGTCGTGTAAACTTGATGAAACTCGGTGTGAGGGTAGCCCTTGTCCGTACGCACATTTCAAGCCCAACCACAAGTCCCTGAGACCTCTGAGCCGAGCTATTCAGGTGAGGGAAAATTTTTTTCACATTCCTTCACTTGTTTTTTTTTAGATTTTTGCGCACTGTCTTCGGCATTTTTTCAGGGCAATGTCTGTTTTTTCCTTCTACATTTTTAAGACCTTTGGGCAGTGGGAGCCCGGAGATTGTGATTTCTTTGTCGACGTTTTTACATAGGATTTCCACCATACGAGGAGCTAGTTAAAACTTGTTCTCTATAACTGCGCGGCCGTAACTCTCGTAAGGCTATTTCGAAGTGGTGTCGTAGGGTGGACGAAGGGAAGTTTGTCTAGAAAGAGCGCAAGTTTAAAATACAATTCCATGAAGTAAAGACTACCAGTACCTACTACGGTAAACACTCAAACCACCACCGCCTCCCATGTATAATAGTTTGCTCTTCCCTGTTCAGTTTTCAATATTTATCAAAAATTTGCTACATCTGTTATCAACCTGTAGTGGAGTTGACGTCATTGCTTTTGCCATCGTGGATTTTGTTTGGTGATTTAAACACTTTATCTCAAAATTAGAAAAGTTTGGCAGTTACATGAATGTAACCCTGTGTGGGATTTGGATGATAATCTTAGTAGAGGGCATTTGCAGCAATGATAATTGGCTTGGTAAACTCATCTCGGTACTCCAAATATTTCCGTATTTATTCTGCTCGGGGGGAAATGTTGTAGATGTTACAGGTTCAGTGGTACAGTGTTACTAGTTAAATGCACTGATTTCTGCTAGATCTCTTTTTAATAGGTGTTAAATAAGTGGTAGCTGATTATGCCAGGATATAGTTGTAAACTGGTTTGGTGGTGTTTAAGCGCGGTTTTTTTGGTTACAGGTGGCTATGGAAGTGGTGGAGGCGGTTATTCACGTCGTTAAAAATTCAAAACATCACGTTCGACAATGCCTGGAATCTCGAGGTATGGTGTAAGGTTCAAAGTAAAAAATTTGACCAACCGTTTATCAGGCTCAGTTAGCTAGACATCATTGACTGTTCGGAAATAAAATCTAAATTAAATAAAACGCAAGATTTTTTTACTGCTGCTACTACGTGTACTATACCTTATTATTAGATTCTTGCAAGCTAGTTGTTGTAGAAGGCTAATCTGTTTTATTACGTTTTGATTTAGGGCAATTTTAGGGAGAGTGCTATCAAGATTGTATTATCGCTGAGGATAGCTAATTTGCGCAGACCACAGAACCAGGAATAGATAATCAATCAGCTTGAGGTGTGAGTTGAACCCCCAGGGAGTTAGAGCTCAGGCTACAGTTAACCAGCTTAAACCAACTCTGACTCCGTAGCGACTCAACACGACACTGACAGGTGCAAATATCCTAGGATGATAGGAACGTGCAGCGGTACAGCTAAAGAAAGAATTGAAGATGGTTTGTAAGCAAGCGGCTACTCTCGTTCAGGGAGTCGAGATTCCAGACAGACTTAAAACGAATAATAAGAACATTTCATGTGCATTCCCCTTCATCATTTAGTCAGAATTTGTATTATGTCGTCTTCAACGTCGTCGTCGTCGTCACCGGTATTTTTTATCATAAGTTATCTGCATTTGTAATGCTGTTTTAAAATTTATGACAGCTGCTGTATTCACTTCTCATGGCATGTGTATGGGTCGGGAGGCAGTGAAAGTGTATTGAGTTATGTGTTTAGTTTTAATAAAACTTCAATATCTTCGGTCATATTTAAATGTGTTACGTAGCTTTTTTTTAAGCGTTTAGTTTATTTTTTATAGAAGTCTTATGTTTTTAAAGTTAAAACGCTTTTTGCACTGTATTGTAGGGAGGTGGTAAGGTAAACTGGGTCCTCTGTGCATTATATTTAATTAGTATTTTTTATAGTTGTAATTTAGCCATTAGCGGTGAAGTGGATTAAAATGTATTGACAATTTAGTCTAGCCGGGTTAGTTTACAAATTTAAATTTGCAAACCGACGTTTTGCAGCTAAATTTCATTGACTTTTGTATGCTAACTAGTTCAGGCTTAATCGGTTGCATAATAACTGATCAGGCTGAAATTGATCAGGCTAGCACTAAATTGAGTTTTAAAAATAAGATGAGAAAAATCCCAAGGAAAAAATCCAAAAGATGTTTGGAAGTTAAGCTATATTTTCAGGCAGTTTATATCAGTCAGCCGATTTCCAGATGATAGACTTTGAGTCGCAGGCAGGTTAGCAGAAGCAGGTTAGTACTCCCATATTATTTTTTAGTAGACGTATTTGCACACGTATGTAGGTTATTAGACAAACCGTTTGCACATTTTTTAAGTTTGTAAAAAAAAATGGGGTCCTCGTCTTGTGTGCTGTAGTTACTCTTTGTAAAGCAATGAAGAATGATGTTTAGCAACTATGCGCTCTCTCCGGTAATGAAATAAAACTGCAAATAATACATAGCAATTAAAAAAAATTATTCCCAGGCAAAAAGTTTCGATGCAGTTCTGAGTTTAATCATTGTCAATTGAGCTTAGTAGATGAACCATTATTAGAGGAGCACAGGTTGCGTGTAACAGCATTATTGCTTAAAATAACCTGGTCCTCTTTATAAAAGCACAGTTCTGGGTACCTTGTTGAGATCTACGTTTCTTTATTGGGGTTCGTGTGTCCGAATTTCCTATAAGAGGAAAATGTTGTGTTGGTTGTTTCTCTGGATTCAATAGCAACACCATGATCAGTCCTTGTATTCTGCCATTTCCAACTAAACTACTAACTTCTGACACTTCAGATGCCCTCTTTTTGCGGGTTAAAAATAAACTACAGGATTGGGGGGGGGGGGGCCTAATTTTCAAAATTTGGGGGGAAATTAGGATTTGTGTGGTCTCCAGGGTTCGTACACGGCCTTGAATTCTTTGAACGCCTAAAATTCAAGGCTTGAAAAACCTTGAAGCGTGTAACTTTTTGTTGTCTGCGTCTAAAACGGCCTTGATTTTTTTTTTTTAGATTTTATGCACTACAGTATTAATTTAAGTGTAAATTTAGTTTGTCAGCCGAAGCTATTTCTCCAAAAATCAGTGCTTCACTTGGATTGGACTGGCGGCAGAAAAGAGATGCGGTGCTAGCAATTTTTTCCAGAAGAGGTAGCTAAGCAAGTGCTGTTCCCCTTGCTGTTAGTTGCCGTGTCCATTGGTGGGAGGGTGAACATAAAATGTTCGCCTTTGTTTACGACGGTTTAGCTTCCTATCACAAACTATGCGCAGTGGTGCTAACAATGATAGCTGGTGGAGTGAAAAGGTAATTTTGAAAGTCTACTGTGCAAAAAGCCTTAAAATGTTTGGCCTTAGTAAGTAAGGCATTAAAGAAAAATGTATCAAGCTTCAACATTTTCAGTGCCTCATGATGTATGGCTATGCAGACTGACTGCCAAAATCAAGTATAACTGGGATAAGAATCTACCGACTTTTTAAACCTAAAATTTTCGTGTACAATACCCCGAGTGCTGCTATGAAATCAGTAATTCCTTTCCTGATTTAATTTTCTGATTTCTAAGGTAGAGGACAATTTGCTGGAAAGGAGTACTAAATGCCCAAATTGTAGTACAGCTTACTCATAAAAAGCCTGAGTAGCATTCCGAGCGAGAATTTTTGGTTTCTTTAGCCAAAACGTTCTTCGAAGTAATTTTAATTTTTGCCAGCCTGCTCGTTGTTGTTTTTCTGTTGTGTTTTCAGTGTAATGTTGGTATGTCGATGTCCAGACTAAGTAAGATTCAAACTAAAACTGCCTTCGGAATCTTCAAACTTAAATCGCAGGGATGGGTCGGTAACCGAAACCGAATTTTAGGTTTTTACTGAAAACCTGAACCAAAATCAATTGGAATTTAGTAACGGTTTTTCGTGCGGTTTCGAAAAATTAAAAGATTTGTTGTTTTAAATTTTTAAACAATTATCACTTTGTACGTATAAATGACAGCAAAGCTCCTAGTCATAAAAAAAGAAAATAGCAAAGACCCACAGCAAGGCCCATGGTCAATGGCGCTGCTGAAAGTGAACGCAGGAGAAAGTTGGAAGCTAGTAATACTACTGTTACAAAAACTAAAAAAATCGGGTGGCAAGAGCCGTTAACAAACCGAAATTGTGATTTTGTGGGCGTGTAAAACCGGAACCGTTAAAAATAAAACCAACTCCATCCCCATTTAGTCGAGTGTGGTACTTGTTTGTGGGCAGAAAACCACCTAGGCATTGTAAAACCTCAGTTACCTCTACATGTTTTCATCAGACACAAGGATAGGTGAACACTTGTACTACTACTCACTACACCATTTTAGTGATGAGACTGCCACGGTCGGGTAAAAGGACACAACTTGTGCGATCACTTTTTCACGCCGGGTGATGAATAAAAGCGTCTTAATCAGGCTAACGGGTGAATAGATGTTGGCTTAAAGTTGCGTTATTGGTGTACTAGGAGACTGACTACTCCCCCACAGAATTAACTTGTTAGTAAGCGACATTACTTTCCCGTAAAAATCCCACGATGCTTGCTTCACATGGTAATGGTCTTGGCTCGTAATTTTTTTGACAGAATTGGTTTTATACCAAATGGCATAATGCATTTAAAATTGAACGATTTTTCTTCAGTGGTTAGCTAGCTATATTTAAATTGCCGGTATTAAATATATTTAAATCAGTGTAAATGTTAAACAGTAAAGGAAAGTACACAACACTCTAGAAAACTGCTGAAATGTTAATGGTGGTGCGATGTGAAGTCTTTACAAGTAAGGTTACTTGTTTATACAAGTAGGAAAATTGAAAGTTAAAAAGTAGAAAAATCTAGGACAGTTAAAAGTACGCAACTTAACATGTTTACTAATCAGCCAATACCACAAAGAGCTATATACAGGTTTGCATGGCTATCCCAGTAATTGAATCCATGGTAGGTATGATCAAACTTAAATTTTAGAATTTTCATCAATCCAGTAGATTTATGTTCATTCGCTTCTAGGAGCAATTTCTAGGTTATGTGATAGCTTTGGAACGTATTATACCTGCTACAACGCGTCACATGATTGCTATCGGTTAACGCTTTCTGGTCTGAGGCCATAGTAGGTCTAGCTTTTCCAAGGGACAAGTGCCCACTCTAGTGCACTCGTGTCGTCCAGCGTCCCTTTTTTTTTTATAACTGACCCTAAATTTGGAAGCTTTTTTTAATTCCAGTGTTTGTTTTCCCCTACTACTACAGTATATTTATATATTGATATTAACCATCGTATATCTGCTTTTTAGTAAGGCACAGTATTGTAGCAGGACGAAAACTTTAATTTGGATGCCTGTAATATAAGGCTAGGCCTACCTCTTACTGTTGGATTATCTGTGCACCTTGCAAGCAGGCAGCTCCATCTCGTTCTTGCCGGTTGGCAACGAGGCCAGACTGTTCAAAACCAATGAGAATAAGTGGGTAGAAGTATGACACATGCTACCAAAATAACACCTGCAACCTAAAATTAAAATGTGGGCAGTTTGCTTTTATGCTATGCAAATGTGAAAGTTTGGAAATGTAGACTTGTTCAGTTGAACGCATTGTCTAGATGTGAAGCGCTCTAATCTTATACCTTCGCAGCAGAGAATACCTTTTTTTTTTGTTAGGAGAAAATAGTAGCCATGTTAGTATTTTGTTAAATGCATTGTTCATTATGCAATGGGCCACTGAAAACTGGAATGTGCCGTTATCTTTCCTGGTAAAGACTTACCTATTCGATGTTTAGAGAATTACCTGTCTACTTATTGTGTGGCCCTGATTCAGAGACCTAACAGGTCATATGAACCATACCAAGAAGATATGAATAGGCAAAAAAATACCGAATTGTATTGTGTTAAGCCCAAACTCCATTTACGCGAGGCCAAAGCTGCAAGCGTGATCTAGCGCAGCTAACTCCATATACGCGAGACGCTAGCTACAACGTCACGCCAAGGCAAGCGAGGCCGTCTCGCGCGCTTTTACTCGGCCCAGAATCTTTCGGTTTAAGTTCGCTATGCTACAATGCAACCACAAAATACCAACTGTTGCTGAAAATAATGCCTATCACAATCTTTATCCACCTTCGCGAACTATCTGGTCTTGACAAAACGTAGTTCCTGAAAAGTTGGTACCTTGGAAGCGTACATTTTAACCTGACTATTAAAACATTTACATGTTTCAAGTTGTAAATTGCAAGTTTTCACGAAATAGTAAGGGTGGGGGGAGATCTTTTTCAAGTCTAATAATTATTAAAATAAAAAAAAAAATTTAAATAGTAAACAATAGTTGAAACCTGGCTTAGGAAGGTACTCTGTGATTTCCTGAGCAAATCGCAGCAAACCACATGTTATCTAGAACAATTTCAGAGTTGGCGATATTTCTGAGAAAGTTACCGATCCGTTACCCCATATATCTGCAGCCGATCATTGGTGCAATTTTACTAAGTACCAATTGGATAGGGGCTTTGCTCGGAATTAAGTTTAAAACTGCGTGTCGTGTCACTCTGTGGGTATTGGGTGTAGCGGGGTAAGACTAAAGTATGATAGCCATTAAAAATTAATTTGGGAATAAAAGATAATCAATTTAGACAAAAAGTCGACTGTTGGGTGCCGGACGAAGTGTACGAGGTGTGAGGTCGCCCTCACGAAAAACCCCGCCACGCAGCTGAGGCATTCCACGGGAAGGCCCCGACGCTGGTCCGGGCTCGTCCGTCCGGCACGCGCGCAGCGACGACCAACGATCCCCGGTTAAGGACGCCGCAGCCGCGCACACGCACGCGCCCTCGGGACACGCCCGGTGCGGTGCCGCACCCGCTTCGGACCCCAGCCCGACCAGCCCAGTCCTCAGAGCATAGATTTTACAAATGCAAAGCATGTGCCTCTAGCAAATGGAGCCACTTTTCATTAGCCCTGGCCAATTGAGGGGATGAGTATAGGGTTACGTGGGATAAACAATGTGGTAGGCTATCGAGATATTGCAGGTAAAAAGTGGGTGGTGACTGAAGGTAACGCAAGATTTTGCATAGCCTAGTACACGGTTTGTACTGAAATTGGAAAATACCTGAAAAAAATGTTTACACTGGAAAAATTTTTATACTGGTAAATACTTGAATTGAGCTAATCTAACGGTTTTCTCCTGCAAATAAAACAAATTTGTCATATTATTAACACTTGTGTTGCACATTAAAATATACTAGAAAACTAATAAAAATATATAGACAATACTTTAAAAAAAAAACTTGTGCTGTACGAACCCTGTAATAATAGCAATGCAGCGAGCTTGGGGGGGGGGGGGGTAAGGTTTATGGATTACATGCACGTAACATCCATTGACCAAAGAAAATAAGTAGTTTAACGCTTATGGTACTCGAACAAGGATGTAATTCAGGCTAAAAACTCCCCAGGCGTGCCACAAGCTTTGTGAAGGACACCGTGGGGAGCCTGAGCAAGAGAATCTGCAACAGTCCAGTGGTCCGAGTCCTCGTCTCCAAACCAGGAGAAGGCCGGTTCGATTCCCACGACCTACCAACTATCATATAGGACTTGAAAAAAAATTTAACTAGAAATAATTTGCTAGTAAAAAAGTTAAAGAAGTTAGAAAGATGGTAATATGAAAATTATGGTAAAAAAAACAAATCCTTCAAATTGTAAACTTGTATATGATTAAGTAAATGATTTGGTATGATGAAATAATTACTCATTTGCAGAGGCATTGTTTTGTAGTTTTTCAGGGATAAAAGAAATGCTGCACTCCCATTTCAAATCCCATTTCGAAAACTGAAGAATACAAGTGTAATACAGAATAATTTTGTTAGGTGTCCCCAGTTACTCCTTGCTCTATTCTCTGAGCTTGTATGATAATGCCGTGTTAAACTTATTCTGGATCCAACATGCATTCAAATTTTTAAAGTTTTCTGTCCGTTATCTTTTTCCATCACGTGATAGGATTGTAACTTTTTTTTAGAGCTACAGTACTGGTGTTCTTTAGTCTCGTCTGTGATAACAATGATGGAATTTGCAAGTCTGGCTTTTAGTGAGGTTTCAACAAAGTTCCCAGAACTATTATCGAGAAGGATAGGAGGGAATGTGAGGTATAGTTGGTGAAATGCAAGAATCGGTACTTTTAGTTTGGTCTGCGTATTTTGCTAGATGTACTAAAGGGCGGATATTAGGCTTAGTGTTGATTCCTATTTGTTTTAGGGTCGGCTTTATTGGTTCGTTTGTTGCTAACTGGTGAATTTCTTATGTAGTTCCAGAAACCAGATTGTTTAATCAGAGGCACCCAGTTTGATACGCAGCTCTATAATGGTAAGGATTTTGTACTTTTTATTAAGTGTAATTAGAAGTAAGCTGAACAGTCCTAAGTTCAGCAAGACGCAACTAAAAAAGTTTAAAGAGCTCAATTTGTGCTGCATATAATTTGGGGTGGGGGGGGGGATCTTGTCAGTTTAATATGCTATAAAAGGCAAGCCATTCGGGTAAGCTGGGAAGGACGCCTTTCTGACTCATGTACGGCTACGTGTGGAGTGTGACAAGGGAGTCCCCTATCTCCTTTCCTCTTCTGGCTGGTCCTCGATGGAGCTATTGCCAGACTGGTTCCAGTGTAAATGGTGTTGCTGTGAACATTGTCGCCTTCGCTGACGACATCGTCCTGCTGGCCCCAAGCAGACGGGCACTTCAGTTTCTGCTGGATGGGCTGGTGTACTTGACTCATGACAAGGGACTGTCCTTTAATGCCAATAAATAAGTTGGAATGGTGTTTGGCGGGGGCAATGATCTCACGGCCCCCCTGCTAATGAGTAACCATACACTGTTGTGGGTTACTAGCTTCCGTTATCTTGCCGTGGAGCTTGCAGCCGACCTTTCGGACGATGGCCACCTAAGAAAGGTCCGGAGAAAATTCTGCAGGGCGGCCAACACCGTGCTTCAGTTTGTTTTGCTTCTGAAGAATGCAAACTACAGCTTCTCAAAACCCGTGCAACTGGCCTGTATGGCATGGCTACATCTCTCAACTTCCGAAAAGCAACTTCGAAGGAGCTTGCCATTGTCTACTACGGAGCTATCAAGAGAGTTCAGCACTTAACCTCGGCAAAGACACAATCATCAAGCTTGCCGGAATAGCAAGATGTTCACGCTCGACCTCGCGGTTTTTTTTTAAGCAGGCTAACCTTTAGGGAGCTATTTTTGCATCTGGCAACAGGCTGGTGAAAGCGTGTAGGGGTGGTCCCGAATGATGGGGCAGTGGAAAGGCACGGTTGCTAAAGGTCTGCTTGCACTTGGTGGTTGGTGTGAGTTGAGGTCACCGACGTACCTGAGGTCTCTGCGGCAGCGTTACGATCATGTCCAGGGGATGGTTGCTCTACAAGATTCTGAGGGCAATCTGCTGCCCTAATTTCCTTGCCCTAGGGCTATGGTTGTCCCTCACCTGTTCCTCATCTCTTGTTTGTTTCTGTTGTCAGTTATATTTGTTTTTTTATTCTAAGTTTGTACCTTGTGTACGGTAAATACATAAATAAATAAATATGAAGCTTCGTAATTAAGTTGCTGGAATAAGGCTAAGTAATTAAGCTTTTCGAAAGTGTTAATGAAATTTCTTGACAATAGAGGCTGGGATGTAGTTTTTGTAAAATAACGTACGACGACAAACTGCATTGCATTAAAAACATACTTTTACAGATGTGAAGGTATTTCCATATAATTAAAAATTTACGTCTAGAAGCATAACCAGTTACTACAGCGACGAAATTCCTCCTCTTAACTGGCCTTACTTTTCAGGATATGAAAGCGATCTGTTAATGCATTCAACCCCTATAACTTCCTCCAACTTAGAGGGGGGGGGGTAGTATTTACAGGCCTCCCAGATTTCCTAAGGTTCCTAAAAAATGCCATTCTTTTTGAAAAATTAAAATGAGTGTCTTGGTAACCCTCAGACCAGCAAAAGCAGGGGTGTTAGTGCGCATAAAGGAAGTTTGATAAAATGTGAAATTTAAGAAAGGTGTGTAAATATGAGGGCAAAAAAACATAACTTTGCCTCCTTTGCTAGCAAACATCCTATCTGTGATTCTGCCTCTTTCATTGCTAGTGGGTGGCCTTGTGAGTCTGCGTGTTGCCAAACTCCTGGCGCATCAGTATGGCGTGCTGGTGAAGCTTAGCCTTCCCTCATGTTAGGAAGTTGCACATGAAGCTAACTACTTCCAAGCAGCAGAGAAAATGTACAAACTTAAGTCTAAAGCGAAAAATTTGGAAAAATTGACAGCATTTAATTAGAAAATTATGTGCACCGAAGAGCACAGACCGTGATTAAACAAAATTACTGTTTTATATGCACCATGTGAAAGCGTTTTCTTGAAATTAGCTTATTAGACAATCGACATTACTCACTACTTTTTACAACAAGAAAACTTGTCCAACGACAAGTCTTCCGTCAAAACGAAGTTACAGCTTTTACTGTCGTTTTTTTTTTCTCGGATGCCTGAAAACAGCCGAATTGTCTTAGTTGTAAAAGACATTGTCTAGTCGCCGCACTCAATATATTTTATAAGGCTGCACCGATAACCAAACCGAGTTTAAAAATTATGCCGTTACCGATATCCAAATTGTATCCCTAATTGTTTCATCAACGGTGTAGTTTTTCGGCAAAGTCCAATAATTATTAAAATAAAAAATTTTAACTCTTTTAGGCCGACGCCATTTTTTTCAAATTCCGAGCGAAAAAGCCTACGGCGCAACATGGTTGCCACGAACAAGTTGCATGCCTCACGAAAATAAATTGGAAAAAAATACCTGCGGTGTAGCAGTATAAAAATTTGCAGATGTAATTATACTGTAAATTATTGATTACTGGGCTACCGAACGTTTCAACTTGCAGTACTCGGAATGATAGCATCCACTCTATATTCTTCCGTCAATGCCTGTTATTACTTCCGAAATCATTATTTTACGTTTTATTGCTATAAAAATAGTTTAAAGTTGCTTTATTCCTTCAATATTAGCAATTGTTGAAAGCTCATTACCAACTCTTGTAAGACAGCCATTGTGACCGGCAGCCCGCAATATGATGCGCTCCTGCTAGCGCCAATGGATGCAACCTTGACTCGCTTTGCGTGACATCACTAGTGAACGGCCGAACCAATCAGCGCTCGCAATGCCAAATCGTTTGAACAAAGGCCGTTTAACGGCCCATTTCATTCAAGGAATACAGGCAGTGACATGGGTGTTGATGACGTAATTTTTTGCGAGCTAGAAAATTTGGAATCCCCTCTCGAGCATGACCAAGATGGCAGCTGTACGTTTCGTCGTTCCGGAGATATGATCGTTTGAACCAAGGGCCGTTTTCAGTAAACATAATTTTCGGAATTACAGCACCGATTTATGCAATTGGATTATTTTTAACAGTGCGGTGAACTGGGCGAATGATATAACGTCAGGCTTTTTGGCAGTGGAATTGCAACGACGATATATCGTCACTTAGGCTTAAACTGGTTAAAATAGTAACCAACAGTTAAAACATGAGTAGGAAGCTGCAATTTCCTGAGCAAAACCACGAACCACATGTCGTAATATAGAACAATTCCATAGTTTCTACTAAAATTACCGATACCGCAACCGATCCGATCCAGTATTGGTATTGGTGCAGCCTTAATATTTTATCTTGGTAGTATCAATGTTATTGTCTTTTAGTGGATGACACGCTGCTTGTCTTAAACCTGTTGCGAGTAGTACGGAAAAGACAGTTTCGTATGCGCGTAAATGGCCAACGTAATAAGCAGTTGTCTAAAATGTTCCAATTCCTAAATTGTTCTTAAATCTTTATAAATTTGTAATGGAGGCCTGTTAAAGTGTTTTCTGGGATATTTTGCCAAATTGGCTGTAAAAAACAAAATTCCATAATAGTTTCGTAAGTTTTGCAGTGGTCTAAACCCCAAGTTTATCAATCTTTTCCTTCTGAAGTAATATGTTTCGTGTAAAATGCCGAAAAGCCATGTACCTGGAGATTGGGATTAGAAATTGGCTGAACACTTTCTGGTGTGGTTGGTTGGCAGAAAGTTATGTTCTCTACAAATAATCTACCAAATTTGATATCGGAACAATTCCTTGTATCTGTTGCAGTAAAAAAAAAAACAGCTTTTATATTTGCATAGCAGCCACAGCTTGAGACGGTCACGATTCATTAGCACCAGCTTGCATTGCTTCCCACCGACTACGATATAGGTTTGCAAGTAGACAAAAGTTTTGCACAATATTTCTTGGGACCAAGCTACTGTTCTCCTTCATTCCAACACTAAGCTAGGAGCCCATTTACGTGCTCTGGAGTCTTTAGCTGTTAATCGCGTCCCACCTACAATCAGATTGAAAGCATAGTTTTGCCCGAAATGAGAGCTGGGAGCTTCCCCACTTCCAGCCAGTCCAGTACGATGTGTAGAGATCAGTGGTTGCGACGCGTGTTGTAAGTTTAAATTTTCTGTGTCGTCTGCTTCTCTTGACAACTTGTAACATCCGTTGTTTTTCAAAGCATATTTTTGTTTTGCTTCTGACGAAGACAGGTGTACTGGGTGGTGTTAGTGTAATAATTTGTCCAATTGTCATGTTATTGCCGGTTACTTGTTAACGATATATCAAGTTAATGGTTCCAGCAGTATGTCCGTGCTAGTACTAGTTGTGATTAATCGGTTACTAATTAAACAAAACTTTTTTTTCAGGAACGGATACACAGAAGATGATTTAAAAAAAAAACAATTTTGTACATTTATTTATTTTTACCTTTTATTTTTTATATCCCCTTTTGCAACTTCTTGCTGAATAAATATATATATTTTTTTTAGAAATTGTGATTTGTTTTACCTTCCCGAACTTTAAAGCCCAACGTAAAATTTTGCGCATGTCCGCAGGTCCTGACCATATTAGCATCTTAACACACAAAAAAATTGCAACAATTTTTCACCAATTAACGCAATTTCTTTTTGAGATTGTAGATAAAGTGCATACTATTTGGAAACAGGTGAAAACTGAAAATTTAAAAACAAAATTATTTCGTTTTTGTTAAAAAAAAATTAGGTTTGGGGTTCAAGACCGGTAGGGGATGTCAGTACAAGGAACACTCCCAAGTTAGTCATAATAATACTAGTTCACTGTAATCACTTTCTGGCTCAGAAATCTAGCCTCTCTAGGGCGTGTTACTTTAAATAAATTGTCAGTTTCGGGTGGTTTTTTCGAATAGAGGAAGGGGATTGGGCTTAGTCAAATTTTGGGGAAAACTTGTTTTATTGGACTCAAGAAAAGTAATTTGGGCAAGATGATGTAACTGTTCAAAAGTTTACTGGATTGATTGGAAGGTGGTTTTAGACTAGTTTTTTTGCTTTTGAACTAATTATATATTGAATTTTTATATTGAATAAAATATTCAACTTGCATACAGTATCTTTCAACATGACAAATTCAATTGTGACGAGAGAATAGAAATTGTGGATGCTGTAAAACACAGCCCCAAACAGTTCTGGTCCTTCGTAAACCGATCCAAGAAACAATCTTGCCCCATTGGGGATTTACAAGGGACCCAGTAAAATTGTCAGCGACTTTGAAACTTCAAGCAGAGCTGATAAATTCTTATTTCACGTCCGTTTTCTCCTCGAACCCAATTCCTTTCACCCTATCAACACCGCCAGACGTACCCAGTCTAAGTGACATTATTATCAGTGAAAATGACAACTTCAAAACGTCTACTGGCGACCGGTTCGGTTGAAAAAACCGTTTCGAGAGGGGAAGGGTATGTCGGCGTGCAGGGCAAGATTCATTCCGCACCAGGACCAGATGGGTTTCCTCTCTAGTTCTAGTTTTTAATTTTTCAGAAGTCCATCAGTGAAGGCAAACTACCATCTGGTTGGAAACGGGCCTTCATCACTCTTACACAAATCCAGATCCAGAAGCAACCCTGCAAATTGCCGCCCAAACAGTGACCAGTGTCCTCTGCAAAGGATTAGAAACAAATTCTTTGCAAACATATATTAGATCACCTGCTTTATAAGCAGCTCCTTCAACTTAACCAGTAAGTTGGGTTGCTGGGTTATTCCGCTGTACACAATCTTGTGCACTTCTTGACTGAGTCACGGAATGGGTCGACGGGCATCTCCTAGTTGCAGCAGCCTACTTGACCTAGCCAAGGCTTTTGATACTATTCCTCGTGACCTACTGATCGATAAAGTTGCCAAAAAATACATTGGGGCAAAATCATCCAGTGGATTGCACTGGCGGTGTTGGACGGCGATGCACTGTCATTAATGGCTTCATTTCCTCATCCCCAGAAGGTAAAGAGCGGAACTATTTAGGGCTCAATCCTTGGCCCATTACTTTTCATTATTTTTATCGATGATGCATCTGAAGAAGTGAAAAGGGGCCATTGTGTTTTCCTCGACACTAAAATTTCTCAAGTTACCGACCGTGACCAAATGTACCTTTTGCAAAATGACGTCCACAATTTCGCAAGCTGGTTAACAGGATGAACGTCTCTGAATGCATGCTCTTAACTTCTCCGTGACCCCAAGTGCTCCCACCATTGAACCAAGCAACAGCCAAAAAGACCTTGGGATCATCATAGACTCCCAGCTCTCATTCTCAACGCACATCAACTATGTGGTCTCTGAAGCATAAAGGCACTGGCGATCATTAAAAGAAATTTCCAGTTCCCCGATATAATACCCTTCCTCCGACTACTGCGCGCTTGTACGTATTACTCAGGAATACGGCAACCAAGCCTGGTGGATTAAGTAGGGTGATGCAGACAAATCGAAAGGGTACGACCACGTGCTACCGAAGTTGTCAAGACTCCACAATTTGCCTTACACAGAGCGCCTGAAGGTATTACGACTACCAACTTCGCTTTACAGGAGATCAAGAGGGGATCTGATCTTATCGCAGCAACCTGGTGCACATTCAGTGAGGGCCAACCCACCAGGAACAATGGGGGGAAAAAGCTTTTCCAACGGCGATGTAACTCGTGGGTACTCTCCCTGCTGATGTTGTACATGCTCCTCCTGTCTTGTGCTTTAAAAGACGACTAGACGCCTACTTGCCTGATGTCTTAGACCTGTATCACTTTTAAGAACTGGTATACTCCTTCCCAATGCTACAAGCTATTAAGCTCAACATGAGGGATCCTCTATAGCAATGACCTTGGCCTCTTAAGAGTATTGTTGGTGAATCCTACTTCAAAGCTTTAGTCAGTGTTCCATTTGTACAGATAAATCCACAAAATTGTAACAAAGACCGTTATAGACCTACTGGAATTTGAAACTCGCGAGAATCACCTTCAACTTGGAAATTATCCAAGTTAGACAAAAAACAGAACAAAACACGTACTGATGATCTTTCAAAGGCTAACACTATATATGAGATTTTTGCAAGTAATTTTATATCTTGACAATAATTCAGTTGCTGACGTTAACCCAGGTCTTCATGACCATCAAGTGCCCACTGACTGCTGCTTCAGCAATACGCAGACTGTAACGTGGATTCAAATCAAGGGCTATCTTAGAAATCTAAAGACTAGCTCGGCGATTTGCCCTGATGGTTACTCGGGTAACTTCTACAAACAGCTTGTACTTGCAAATATCCTTGCCCCTATGGCAAATTTGCAATTCCTCCCTTCAAATGGGTAAACTCCCACTTATGTGGAAAACAGCAAAAGTAATCAGTTTTCAAGCAAGGCAATGAGGCCGACCGTACTATTGTCCCATATCGTTAACTTGTGTACCTTGCAGGATTTTGGAACGATGCATACGTGATGAAATAATGTGGTACTTGCGTAAATTCAATCTTATTCCCTCCAACCAGTATGGATTTTTGCCTGGTCGATCCACTACACTGTAACTGTTGGGATGTATAAGCGAATGGTCTCACTCTTTGGAATTGGGTATTCTGTTGATGTGGTTTGTATTGACTTCGCTAAGGCCTTCGATTCGGTGGTCCACGCTAAATTGCTCATTAAGTTAAAGTATAGGTATTACTGGACGCATACTTAATTGGATACAGGACTGTCTTTCACAAAGATCTCTGAGGGTATCTGTTGGGGAATCCTACTCTGAATCCCTACCGGTAACAAGTGGTGTTCCACAAGGATCAGTTTTGGGTCCTCTGCTTTTTCTACTGTTTATCTCAGATCTCACCCCATGCCTTGGTAAAGTAAAACATCCCAAATTTGCCGATGATATTAAACTTTACAGTACTATAGTTGACCACCATGATCACAGCTCACTCCAGGTTGCAGTGGACCACCTGCTTGATTGGTCAGCGGTATGGCAACTTCCCATTAATGTACATAAATGCAAAGTTTTGCCATTGGGGAGTAGGCTCAGGTAGGCTGAATATTATTTGGGTGATTCCCTACTTAAATGTATCCATGAGACAAAGGACCTTGGCATAAACTTTACATCCAACCTTAAACTTTCTACGCATTGTTGCCAAAGCAAAACGCATTGCACGTATCAGGAAATGCTGTTTTTGGGGACACAACAACTTTAGTAAGGGTTTAAAGACCTATGTCAGACCGCTTGTTGAATATGGTAGTCAAGTCTGGAACCCCTACCTTGTTAAGGACATAAAGCATGTTGAATCCGTTCAGAGGGCCTTTACTAAGTACTTAACAGGCATGCATGATACGACTTATGATTGCAGACTTGCATGTCTGGGTATGGACTCCCTTGCGCTAAGGCGGCTTCATGCAGACCTTTGTCTAACATTTTCTATTGTAAGTGGATTGGTTGATGTTGACCCAAGTTCTTTTTTCTCCATGCGCGGTAACCACTATACTAAGGGCCACCCGTTGAAGATCGCTGTGCCCACAGCTAGAAGGGACTGTAAAGTATTTCTTCGCGAACCGCGTTATATCCCCCTGGAATGGTCTGCCATTAAAGTTAACTCCTCGAGTCTTAACCAGTTCAGGCATGGTCTTCGGAAGATAGATCTCGCTATTCATTTGAGATGTTTATAAACTAACAAATGCTAATGTAACAAATCGACTAATGGGACTTATTTTAATCTTGTAAACTTTTATATACGTTTTTAATATTTGGGACAGATATTGGTGAATATCACCCCATCCCTTTCTGGATCTCCCTTTACCATTAGTGTAATAAATTATTATTATTATTATCCATTACACTTCACTTTCAAAATCAGGATACTGTTTGCATCTTGCAAATTTTCGTCTGTGAAGGAGTCTTCTGGTTACATATTAGTCTGCTTGAAACGAACGTGCAGAAGGGTATTAGGGTACCTTCACACGTAGCCACTAAGTGGCGCTTCTTCAGATGCGGCACTTTGAGCTTCCGTGGCACCTGACGCTTCTGTAGCGCCACACGTCTGAACGCTCCTACTCTGTTCTATGCTTCGCTTCGAGTGGCTACGTGTGAAGGGAGCATTAGTCATCAGGAATAGACTTGTTTGGTTAAGGAAGGAACATAATCCCAGCACTGTTCGCTTGTAGAGCCAGTTTCAAGTAGTACGCATTGTTGTAGCTAATACACTTCGGTAAAAAGGATAGGGTATAAACGTGTGAAGTCGGCATGAGGGATTATCTTAATTTGCTGATTTTATAATGTGTCACAACCTGGGAATAGGAAAGGGTGTGATTAAAGGCACTTGGTTACCTAAACTACTTTTTTTTTTCTTAAGCAAAGTTCTAATTTGAAGACCTTTCACAGTACGCCTGGGGGTGTGGGATTATTGCGAGACTATTCCTGGTGATCACCCTTCTTCACACACGTTAAAATATCAATCTCTAGTCGAACACGAAGTTTCAGACACTTTAAAAAGGCTGGAATGTGGGCAGGAGTTAAGAGGGTGTGCACACTATTTTCTGCGAGTTGTACTTGGCCCGTGTTGAATGTTATGAACGTTTTAAGAGGTCATTTTCAAAACTTGACCATTTCATTAGAATTGGTATGTCCTCTCCTGGTTTTGAGGGGCACTAACCAGGACTTCTTTTTTTTTTTTACATGTAGGATAAAAGTAATTCTATCAAGAAACCATGGTCCTATTACACTTTTTTTACCCTGGATTCTCCAGCTGCACTTAACGAGTATAGGCTACGTGTCAAAGATGGTGAGAAACTAAAAAAAATTACATTTGCTAGAGCCTGTTAAATACTCAGCCTGAATACCCAACTCTGTTTATGTAAAGCCTGCGAGCTAACTGACACTTATATGCTGAGCAGTGAGCAGCAATGCTTCGCTTAGTGCACGAAACTCTGGGACCACTACTTACTCGAGGGGGGAAGAGTCCATCCACACTACAGAAGCGATGCCACATCGCTTGCTTTGAAAATTTGAATCCATGTTTACGTCTGGTATGCTTAGATTTCAAAAGAAAGGATATTATCCGTGCCAATATCCCTGCAAATTTTCGACAGCCTGGAACGATCATGACGAAGTGAGTGGTGATGTGGCAGCCTGACAAAGACGACCGTTCTGACCCCCACCAACTCCAGAAAAACCAGACTCATTGACACATCGCCGTTTCACCAGTTTGTCTCAAGATGGAGATGGATATTAAGACGATTCCGGACATTTTGTTGGCCCCCCCCCCCCCATCAAAATTATGGGTCGCCGCCAATTGGATCCTTGCAATCTCTCCCACGACAGCTGATGGTTGCCAGGCAACGGATGAAGAGGGGAGTGGTTTTCTTACCTGGAAGTAATTGGCACGCTGTACTCGCCATTATCTCCTGGGAACCTTATGTAAAGAGCAGCCGATGCCGGTAGTGAACTCCGCGGATAGTGTACCACCTTTGCTGATTCTGACCGGGTGTGTCTGCCATCGTACCATCCGTCCAAGTCTCGTGGTCTTCAGGCAGTCAGACTTAGAACGGTTGACACGGACGGCTCATAATGTGGGTCAGCCTTTCTACTCCACACGATCCAAGGAAATGCCATTTCTTTTCCACTTTAGCTGGAAGGGGTGCACCCAAGCATGCATGGTACTTTCCCTAAGGTGGAATTTGTTATGGACCACGCCCGGATGGAACCGTGTTCCTGTCTTCTACCGGCTCTCATTAAAAAAGCCGATTTTCAAGCCGAAAATGATGAAGAGTTGGCCAGGTGGGGTCTTCGTGTTGGGTCGCACTCAGATTTAGCATACGTGGCATCTACTGCTGTTCTTCAGGCCTGTATGGCTGAACCAGTTAAAACCTGGATGGAAACTATGCTGGAAAATTGTTTACAACTAATGAAGCATGCCTCTTCGTTTCAGAAAGACAGTCAACTTATGCCTCCGAGCGATGATGAATATGATTTTCTGGCATTATGATGCCCATCTTGAATCCATTACTGGTTTCCCTGTTTATGTTTTTTTATGTATGTATGTCAATTGGCCTATTTAACATACAATTACTGCCTAGCTCCTGACTTGTGATAGGTTAAGGTACCATTGACTCCGAAGCTTCACCCTCCTGGAAAAAAACAAAACTCCTTATAGAGAAGCCCATTTCGTCAGCCTGAGGAATCTCCCTTCCTCCATGGGTTAGGAGAGGGGGACGAACACTTCAAGCGAACAACTCAAGGAGGTGCAGATCAGTCCTAACAACAGTGTCATGAGGATTTTGGCAACTACCAAGGCCTTGGAGGTCACTCTTTTCGTAGGGCCACAGGACGTAGGTGGGGTTGTGTCCACATCTGACTTTTTTGGAAACATTTCTGCACCCATTCACCAACCAACAGATGTGACGCTGGTTTCGGAAGCGGCTGTTGGAAGCACAAGTAGAGAAGTGGCTGGAGAAAGTCATTCAGTTATCACCTAACATCAGGTGATTCTACAGCCCATGCTGAAGAAGAATGGTGGCACTCGCCCGATTTCAATCTTCATAAGCTCAATTCCTTGTTTTTGCCAAGTACCATTTTAAAATGGAGACGCTTGCGTCAGTTCGGGAGTCGTTACTTCAGGGATACTTCACCGTGTCTATCGATCTCAAGGATGCGTATTTACATGTTCCGCCACCCAACCGTCTTTCACCTGTTTGGGTTTGTTTCAGATGGCCGCACGTACCACTTCCAATTGACGCTTTTCGGGTTGAACACGGCACTCCACGTTTTTACCTCAGTTCTCCGCCCTGTAGTGTTTCCTGCACAGTCTAAAGAGTCTGTGCCATGTTTACCTGGACGACTGGCTGTTTTGGATTTTTACTCGGCGCGTCTACTACAGGAGCTTCAGTCTTGCCTATAACTTCGTGGATCTGGGCCTAGGAGTCGACGCCTTGAAACCTTTTCCTACCGGCTCAGTCCTTCGTTTGCCTAGGAGTGGAAATCATCCTGGTCAACTTCTTGATCTGTCCGAATATGGAGGGTTCAGAAACTGATTGCTATCCTAAAGATCTGCACCACTTGTCTTAGATCTCAACCAGAGACTTGGGAGCGAGCGGTCAGCTGGACTCTTGTACGACGTGTGGCTGGGTGGACCAGGCCCAATGCACTGGTTCCGGAAGGACGAGTGATTTCCTCAACTTTCCTGAGAGGATCTGCTTCCTATAGCCAACCTTCCGTTGGATTTCCTTTGAAAGTAGCTTCAGGAGGGACATCACAGTGGCTTTCTGGTTCCCATGGACAAACTCCCATTGACAAACAGCCATTGTATGCTGTCTGCATGTGGTCCTCTCTACTGCAAGGAAGAACTGTTGCAGTCATGTTGAACAATTTCACTGTCACATGGTCGTCAAGGTTGAGAGACCCGCATCTGCAAGTTGGTGGAAGAGGTGTCCACCCTCTTCTCTCTGCCAAGAGTTTGTGACATTGATGCCCAGACATTTTGCAGGGAAATAAAACGTGCTGGCCGACGAGTTGTCCAGGACGGACAAGATGTCATCCACGGAATGATGGCTGTCACCGAATATTTATTAAGCGATCTTCCAGAAGTGGGGGACACCTTGGGTAGATCTGCTTGCCACACGTCACAACCAGCAGCTGCAACTGAATGTCTTCACGTTTCCGGATCGCCTTGCATGACCAGGGACGGGATGTTTGCTTACACTTTCCACCCATTCTTCTTCCAGAAAGCTATAGTCCAACGCCGTGAGTCGAACGGCGAGTGCTCTGGTAGCACTGTTTTGGCCAATTGGCACAAAAGGCAGAATTCTGCACCAAAACCTGGCCATTCTTTATCTTCACATTTAAAGACAAATTTGAAGTTAGCGGGTTTCTTCACCCCTGCAATAAAGTGCCTTCTTCAATGCCGTGGGGAGTCCACAGTTAAAGTTTACGAGGAGAAATGGCACACTGGAGCACTAACAATACCGTGGACCCTAGTGGCCATTCGGTTGCTTCTCTGGCTGCCTTTTAGGACAGTATTTCTAGGCAGGTCTGCACCCCATTGCCATTGAAATATATCGTTCAGTTATTAATTCAGTCTTGAAATGCGTTGGTTCTTCAGAAGCGGGCAATAGCATGGTGACTCCAGGCTTGTACACGCCTTTGACAACCTCTGGCTGTGTGTCCGTCGTCTCTTTCCCTCATGGAATCTTTCTTTAGTGTTATCAAGTTTAATGGTCAATCCTTAGGAACGTATTCAGTATCCACAAAGCGTCATTGCATCTGACACAGAAGACACATTTTTGGTGGCCATGGCGGCAGCGTTTCACAGGGAAGACTGCCACATTTCATTTCAGCAAGGACTGGTCGAACTTCCGGTCGAGTTCCATGCAAAAAATCAATGCCTAGATGAGTCTCCCGTGTCCCGTTGTAATCAAGGCCCTGGCCCCGCTGGTGGACCCATTGACTGGCAAAAATTAGTACCCCATTCGCGGATTGAACACTTACCTGGGGTCAGTGGTGTAGCAACATTTGTTGGGGCCGGTGGCAAATTAACCTTTGAGCCCCCCCCCCCCCCCCATATAGGCTGACCCATAAAAAACGCACGAAGTCGTCCATACTTTTTTCTAATTCATTTTCTAAAATTTTTGTTATAGTGGAAACAGGACCACTTTTTCTTTGTCTATCAAGTGGTAAAATGTTCACTTTTTTGAAGTTCTAGCAGAGGTTTTTCTGCTTGTTCGTTTTTTATGGGCCACCATATTTTTAATGATAGGGGGATGGATGGACGGGGAGGCTTGAAATTAATTTTTTAAATACAGTTTATATCAAATTAAATAACTAGTGTCCTACAAAAGAGATTTTTTTTAAACCTAATTTTTTCTGGGGGGGGGGGGAGCCACCCTGTAGCTACGCCACTGCCTGGAGTACGCTCGGCTAGCGTCATCTGTACAACCACTAAGACAGAACATCACCTCAGTCGCCTCTTCAATAATAATAATAAATTCATTTACACAGCAAAGAAACTGTATCGGACAGAGAAGGGAGCTAATCCTCCACTTACACCCAATCCGAAATTAAAAGAGCAGCTAACATTGTTAAAGAAATAAAAACAAAGTTTAAAATCATTTTTAGTCAAATGTAAAACACTTACTTCCGGTAATAAAAAAAAAAAAAAGGTTTGTTGCTGACACAAACGGAATGGCAAGGACCTGATGACTGCTGACTGCCATCCTACATTAAAACTAAAAATTATGAATTACAAAAGTTTAAATGAAGACAATGGCTCGGCTGTAGAGGAAGGGTTGATGGAATTAGGTTGGGGTCACGAATGCCTTATATAACAATAAAATAGTGCATCACATAGCTTGGCCAAAGCCATTGTCAATCCTAATGTAAAAAAAACAATGAAAATTCATCACAGAAGGGTTGCGAGCCGCTTATACTATACCAATCGTGTAGTTAATTGGTCTTTTAAGGAAACGATCAAGGTTCTCAGTGAGTAACTCGCACCTGAAGCCCACTTCAGAGTCTTTACATACCATACTAGCACGGAGTGCTGTCAAGTCACGCACAACCTGTTTTCAGGGATGTCCACATGTAAAATGCAAACAATGGGCCAAATCGAAAAAAGGAAGATCAACTGTGGTCAGAATTAAATCGAAGCATCCAAGTTCAAGGAGCTCAAAACCTGCTCAAGTCAGGCGTTCGACATGATTTACCTGGCGTAACCTCGGAAGGCTCTTAGTAAACCTTCCCTGCACCGACTCAATCAACTCTACGTCTCTGGAAAAGTACGGTGACCACACAGACGTAGCGTATTCCAGGAGAGGGCAGACAAAGACCTTGTAACCCCAAATCTTAGTGTGGAAATTTCCTGAGGTGAAACACCTATTGAACATGGCAAGCTCACGAAAGGCTGCAGTTGAAACCTTGGAACACTGCAAGGAAGACTTAAGGTCTCGGGTAAACTATATACCCAGCTCTCGAATTTCGTCGACGAAAGAAAGAGCACCATCTACAAGGTAATAAAAATACGTGTTCCCAGTTCTCTATCTAATTGCCTGGCATTTTGTGACAGAAAGTAGCAACTGCCATATTGCAACCAGCAGATAACATTACAAACTTTCTCCTGAAGTGTGGGAGAGGGACCAGGTGAGAAAATCTGTCCCGATTTTAAAGTCATCTGCATATTTTGTATCACGAATTGGTGAAACAGAGATCAGTCACATAGAATAGGAAAAAGGCCAGAACCAAGCTCTGTGGGACTCCGCTACGCACACTTACCCCTTTTGACACCGTATGTTCGATTTTAACCTGCCGAGATCTATAACTCAGAAAGCGGACAACCAATTTAGAAGAGGACCAGCAATGCCACATCCATACAGTTTAGCAAAAAAACTTGCGGTGCACAACCGATTCAAAAGCTTTCTTAGTGTTGCCAGACTACGGCGGATCCTATTCAAGCTGGGCTTCAGGATCAACTTCAAGATGTCAAGTCTGAAGCCTATGAGCATTCATCTTCCTCGGTGTTCTCTTCTACTTTGAACACCATTCACCTGTCACCGGAGTTGATTCTCTCCATCAACGAAGGAGTCATGACCTGCTTGGTTATCAGAACTTTTCGACGAGATCCCTCTGCAAGGTTATCGGCCTCCTGGATGTAGTGGTAGATATTGTTCCTTACGGCAGATGAAGAGTGCATCCCCGCTCTGGTACAGAAGACTCTTTGGACCAGGACACGTAACCCATATCAAGACATGATTTGGATGTCTTGCCAAACGTTGCCAGTCGTCAAAGTTCACACTTCGTTACTATCATCCAGCCTCTCCTAGTAAACGGCCTTTGGACCACGTCGTCTGCTGTCTCTGAGAGTCGACATGCAAGATCTACGAAGCAAGTGGCTTCGGTGGCATCGTTGCTGTGCTGGAAACAAGAATGATCCCCTGGATCCAACTGTATCTCAGCTCAGATTTCGTGAACCACGTATTTTTTTGGGATGAACTTGTCCGTCATCAAGGTTTTTCGTTCGGCCATAAATTCTCTTCTCGAGGTAGCAAGACATCTCTGTTGTCAAAACCTTCGGCGTAGAAAGACCAATCACGAGGAAGCCTTTGCAGCTGACAAGCCTCCTCAAGGAACTCTACGGGCTAATGGGATGAGCTTCATTAGCTTGCCTGCTTCCTGCTTGTGTTGGCATCTGGGGAATGCTGCAGTGAGCTTCAAGCCCTTAATGTGGAAGAGGCTTATATGCACTAATGTCCAAACTTTAGCTCCCGAAGACTTCTACCCCGAGCTTTCTTCTGAGCGGAGACCCAGTCATCCACAGAACATCAAAATCCATCATGATTCCAGTGCTGGGTACCCTTATTCTGCAGGATTCTGCACCCTCCATCCTACTCTTTTATTCGTAAGAGGCGTGCGTAGAAACTAAAAGAGGGGGGACAGACCTGCAACCTTTTACAGCTGAAGCATTCTCAGGCTCTCAAAACTCCATACATGAATGGTCAAAATAATGGAGCAAAATAAGGTCTGAGAGCTCCAGATATTTACCTCTGGGGATATGTTCTCTTATCGGAATGTACACAAATGGTCCCCATTTGCCTTAGTTCCTGAAAGTGAACATGTCATCCCTAGCAGTTCGAACCTTGAACATCACAAACTACGTTTTGAGACAAGGTGGAAGCGTTACTTCGGGTGAAAAGCGAGACCAGAATATCCCGTGGCATTACAACGGACGTAGCAAGCACTGGCACAGCCTTCCTTCAGAATTATGCTCAATTATGCTAATGTTGAGTGTGACACCAATCCTCACCTGTCCAATTCTACCCAATGAAAGATATGAAACGTAGAGTACCAACAGATCGTTGGATCCATGTAGTGTACCCATCAAACACAGAACCTACTGAAGCCCCTTCCTAAGCATAAACCAAAGATTGTCTGCAATTCAAGCAGGAAGGGCAGGGATAAAGAAAGATTTGTTGAAGCCTGCCCGATGAATGGTGCTGAAGGAAACTCTGGAACTTCCACAAAACTTCTGAGCCAAGGTTCAAAACTGGACCAGTTCGCATAGAAAAAGACGTCAACAAGATAAAAACCTATCCACTTTTGAGGCATGCAAAGGTTCCTGGACATATCAAACAAATGCCAGGACATGTCAACGTTCCCGAAGAACCCCTAAAAGAGGGATGAAACAGCCCTTAAAACAAAAAATGGGGTGGGGACACTAGAGTGAAGCTGCCTATCCGAAACCGTTGCACAAACAAATGAAAAGATGTAGGGAGATGTTCAAGAATGCTATGTGGAGGGACTCTAAAAACCATGAGAGGGCCAAGTACAAGTTGTTTTGTTTGCTTTGCTCGCCCAGCCAGAGGTGCAAAGATTCTATGGCCACGGGGTGACTGTAAAAGACACCTCTCAATTCCGAAACCCAGGAAGGTCGAATGAATAACCAACACAAAAAACCGGATCCCAGAGCCAAACAAACAGAGCCCTCAAACAGTGTCAGAACGATGTGCTGAGCGATGTGACGTCGTGTATGGTGAGTGAAGCAGTTGAGGGGATAGAATCGTGGTATAGTTGAAAAACGATTGTCGTGCATCAGTTCCACTTCAGCGTCCTCGAGAAAAGATGTCTGGCAGGAATATATCTGAGACAAGACAGATCGTTGTTGAATATCCACATCACAACAGAGGGTGGGATCCTCATCGCTCACTTCATCCTCGCATCGCCCAGTTCCTCCCGATGGAGTGCCTGTTGTCGTCGGCAGCGCGACTATCTTTCCTAAGTGCCCATAACGGTTTTCTCCACACAATTTTCCAAAGCCTTCAAATTAGCAGAATTAACAGAATTGAATCACTCATAATCAGCCTCAACACAACTGGAAATTGCATATAAAACAGCAAGATGAGAATGCAAACATTGTCATTCGAACGAGCGTCTCCCTCGCCCGGAAAAAAATGTTTATATTTGGAGGAGAGTTTTGGACCGAAGAATTTAATGTCCGGGTGTACATACCTCCGACAGCAGTTTCGTTGGTAAATATCCGACTCACCCGAACTAAATTCCTAACATGGACGAGTATCCACCGAACTGGTCTGGAAACTGCAGGACACGTCAGCCAAGTTTGAGCGTGTCTTCGATCGCCGCTCCTGCTTACGATACAACTTGGCCCACATAGCTTTGAACTTCACAATCGCCTCTTCCGAATGGGATTTACAAATTTCACAGGGCGTTGTGCGGAAATTGGCAGATTCCACATTTGCTCACAGGACAATTTTCTTGAACCTATCAGGGTTTTCTACATTTGCGGCCATGAGAATGACGATCTCCTGGCACAATCAATCGCCGGCACGAAGTACACTTTAGACACAGGCTTAACGCAGAGCATAGCATAGACGTCTGCTGTGTCCAGAAATAAAAGGGAAAACGTGTTGGCGTCAATGAGCTATGTAATGTGGGGCACCACCGTGGTGGGGAGCCGATAGGTTTCCTTTAAATTTTGAGGTTTCGGTTGGGCGCGGAGAATATTTTAGAAACGAAAATGGCTAAAATTAGAAAGTTCAATGGAGTCAATCTATGTATGTAAA
This sequence comes from Lithobius niger, assembly GCA_023313725.1. NCBI lineage: Eukaryota > Metazoa > Arthropoda > Chilopoda > Lithobiomorpha > Lithobiidae > Lithobius > Lithobius niger. The sequence goes on along the minus strand of JAHWFP010167721.1, from coordinate 23,791 downwards.
ATGTCTAATCAGTTAACTATTTGGTGCTCAGTGGTGATCAAGGGCAATAAAACAAAAACAAAATTCAAAACCAAACATTCAATTCAGCATTGAAGAAGATGCCATGAAGTCGAGCATGTTTTTCCGTGTGTTTTTATATATGTAAATATTTTTTCGGCCTGACGGAAGATCCACATCTAGAATTGAAAATTCGCCGCTGTTCACCAGATAGTTAAGTGCTCTACATAACATTTCATCATGAAACCTCAACGTGAAATGTCAATTTTTGTGTATGTAAAGATGAAGCTTGAACAAAGATCAAACATTTTCAAATTATTTTTTATTAGAGTAGCTGATTATTAGCCGATTTTGGAACCTTCCTGTTTTGTAAACAAAAGTGGTTAGTTCATTACTGACATTTTATTATCAAAGCGCAAAACATTTCATCTGGTTGAAACACTATAACTGCAAAAAATAAAATGTATAGAAAGCAAATACAAAAACCTTGTAAAAGTGGACTAGAATTGTAAACAGCATACCAAGCAGCGTACCATTGCACTCAGAAATACACACATTCCGGAGTTTAACATAAAATAAAATTATCTCATATTTAATTAACACGATACGTTCGCAATACCACAACCTGGCCCTTAGCCAGACCACCGCCACACATAGCACAGCAGGTATGGACAATTTTGGGGTGCTCAACATTTAAAAACTGGGTTTGTAGACAGGAGACTACATTTTTTTGGGGTACTTATTAAAGTATTCTTACCACTTTTATTTGTTTATATTTTTTTGTTGCGTATGAGTCCTATTTTTTTTGGGGGGGGGGGGGAAAAGATTCATTTTCCCAGTTTACATTGCGGCAGGTTACACCCTGGCTACGGGCCTGACCTGAATTAATCTTGAATGGTAACGATGTTCTACCTAGCAAAATCAGACTTTTTTTTTATATTTGTATAACATTTTCACCAGTACACCCGGGAATATACACATTCCGGAGATAACATACAATAAAATTAGTGTACAGTTCAACTTGTCTGTCATCATTGTAACATTTTATTTTAAAAGACAAAATTCCTTTCGCTTTTGCATAGTACGTTTTCTATTAACTTTCATCAGGGTTGTGCAAAGTTCTGTAGTAAGAAGCATGTTGGACTGATTTCAATTTCTGCTCCAGCGAATGGCAGCTAGATTAAAATTTGTCAGATAAAAACGACCCACAATGTTTTAAGTTTTTCTTGCCACAACCAGTTGTGCATGTGTGGAATGAGTGCTAACACCAACATACACATGCTTCAGATGGACCGAATTAATTGGACGAGATTCAGTTAGGCATTTGGAAACTTAAATAATCAACACAAAGCAGCTATATTATCATTTTTCGTATGCCACTCTAAATTTATTCATGTTTCATAAAAACGTTTGTCCCTGTGAACGAAGCTGAAGCAATAGGAGCATAGCTGAAAATCGTTTAACGATATATACACATGTTAGTAACATTAATTAAATAAATGACAAGATTGTGTATAGGGGGGAATTGATGATTCAATTGGGAAAAATATTGCATCGCTTTACGAAATGTTAGTGATAATTTAGGCTGTCACAATGCCAAAATAGTGTCGAAGTATGATTGCGAGCAGTTTACAGCAAAATTACTCGTGCAAAATGCTTATGTCAGTGTCATGGTGGTCATGTATTGACAAAAAAAAAAAAGAAAACAGAATTTTAATTTTAAAATTAGTTTTTACTTATCCTGAAATACTTACCTTTAAATTCTAGCTATTTTACCCCGAAAATAGCCCTTTTTCCTAAACGCCTTACAAAAAAACTAGTTTATGGCCTGGTAAGTGTGCTCCATTCCGCCAAGCAGCACCACTTGCCATTAGGCGCCTATCCGGAAAACCGCCAACTTCTTATTTGGTATCTTTCGGGAAACTAGGGACTGCAAGGGTTGGAGCGACTGCGACTGAAATAGCGATGCGGAAGTGCGAAGCAGAAAGCAACGATGACTTCAACATACGCAGTGATAATTTTTTTGCGAGCAAAATGATATTTAACTGAATGTCTATTTATTTCTTTAGTGGAATTTAAATGAGGTTGTGCAGTCGTCTGTTTTGGGCACACATCCCACCTACCGGACTTGGTACTGACCATATGTTCAGGCAATCTTACGCCAGTGACCTGCACACCTGCCGAGTAGTATCCCTGTTCAGTGTTCATCCATACTACGCCAAGAGAGATTACTTAAGTGGGATGATTTTCACAATGAGGCTTTCCTTTAAGTAAGTATCCACATGAGGGAGGAAGGAGTTAGCAAACTCATCGTCTTCTAGAATAACATCAGGTAAATTGAAACTGACCGGAGGGAAGATCTGACAGACGTACAATTTTCCTCAGGCTGGGGGTGTTTGCCATCGAAGATACGTCCCACCCCTTCTCGGACTGAACACAGTTTCTGTCTTTTTGCAAACACGCCTTCGATAACAGACAGAGATAGCTTAACACTCCTAATGATTATAAACACTCTTCCCACTTTTTTTGCTTCTTCAGCTTTCGTATGCTTTTCTAACAAATCAGCTACACAATTAAAAATCGCTAACAGCACACTGGGTTAATCGTGACAAGAAAATCGTCGTTAGCAGTGTCAGCTGCGCCTCTTTACAACGGAAGATTCCGTCGGTACTTTAGTAATTACAGAAATGTTAGATCTTACCGTGGTTGATAATTTCTGAACATCGGTGTCAGCTTTGGGGGGACTTTTAAGATTACCAGAATCCGATGACTTCTGGTAGTCAACCGACGACATACGTTTTCTTGTTTGCTGATCCTAAAAGAGAAGTGGCGGTTTTTCAGGTATGCGTGCCTACGGCAAGTGGCGTAACCCGGTAGGATGGAGCGCAATTACCAGGAGATAAAAAGTTAAGGAGACGAGGCAAGAATAGCTAGAATTTAAAGGCAAGTATTTTAGGAAACTGTAAAACGAACGAATTGTATGGCTTGGACATTCGCTGGTTTACATAAAATCCATCTCCTCACCTTCACATGCAGTCCAGGTTTTAACAATTAGGATATACTTGATACCCGTGTTAATATCGTAATACGTTTGAAAAGAAAAGTGTAGCACCATTTTCTTATTGACAAAATAAAGAAAGATTGCACAAGTTTGCAATCTTGTTGGTTAGCTACTTAAGACGAAAGAAATTATTGGGGTTCTTCCACAATGCGGTTATTAGACTTGCTTTTGCCATTAGGTAAATAAACCTAACACGGATACCTCGAACATCAACCCTCGACTGATGTCGTGGCAATAAGCCAACTCTTAGTGATGACACAAACCTGCATTAAAAAACCAAACTCAAATAGTCTTCTTACATAACTCTTCCTTTCCCCGTAAACATTTTGTATTAAAATAGGGTTAATAAAATATAAGTACAACATTTATAATTCAACTTCCATAAAGATCTTCATTTTAACCTTATTTGCAACAAGAACACGTTATTCAAACAAGGTTGTCAGGATATTAAGAGACAATTTACTGTAGTCCAACTATTAAACTCATCGGTGGTAAAAAAAAAATTGTTTAGAAATTGGGGGTACTGGGTTACAAATACCCATGCTCCAACACATTACATGGTACATCCTCATCAACCTTTAGTGGTTTCTTGAGTCTTGCTGCTGGAACATTTATCATGTAACTAAAATCAAATCCTGGGGAAAAAAAATTCTGGAAATTACCATAATTAACTACAGTTCTAAAATTTTCTTGTGTAGCAAGAAATAATGAGCTTTCTGAATTCAGGTAGATTTGCATGCATTATAGACATAACAATGAAGGGATGGAAGTGCTTGTCAAGCACCATCCAAGTGTTCTCAGTTTGGAAACTGAAGCACCATATACATTTGACCAACTTCACAATTCAGTTAGCCCGAGTGTTGATTTCCAATACAATCCCTTGCATAATCTCCTATCCACTTAACCGTGTAAAAAAATTATGGTGGCCAACTACTATTCAGTTAGAGTGAAACTAAGATAGGCTGGGTCAACGTTAAACAACCTCATGTTTTAAATGATGTACTAATATATTTAATGCCCGAGTCGTACGTTTCAAGATCGTTTTCTTTAGTAAATTATTAAGCCATCAAGATTGGATTCGTTGTGCCTTTAAGCACATTAGTATGGTTTAGCACTGTAGTTATCTTTGTGAAAAACAGGATAGAGGCTTGAAACATGCAAGTATAATTAGTTTTACAGAAGAAATATGCATGATGAACCCATCATGTTGTTGAGTAAAACTTTGGTAATTCCTTCAGCTTTATAACTTAGCAAGTAGCCAAAGTTAACTAAAAAAGCTGATAAATCGAGCCCAAAAGAAATCCAGTGTGTATAGACACATTTCCCCTCATTTTCTGTGTTTATATAGGGATGCATCGAATATAAAATTTGTCGAATACCGAATATACAACCAAATACTTAACTTGACGAATACCAAACATACAACCAAATAGTTGAACTACCGAATACCTAATATTCGGCACTAAACAATTTACATATTCGGCCGAATACTGAATTATTCGGTCCTATGCTGAATAATGGCCAAATACCGAATTATTCGGCAGAATCTTAACCGAATGCTCTGCTGAATACCTGTAAATCAAACATATTTGTTTGATCATTTCCCATCTTTTATGAATGTCAGAAGACAACTCCTTACAAACCAAAAACTAAATACTTAGCTAAACGTTCTCACATTAACATAATTGCATAATATATACTAAAAAAAAAAATGGCCAAATACCAACAAATCTTATCGCTATTCGGCCGAATAACGAATAACATTATTTGGCCAAAATCAATATTCGGCCGAATACCAAATACTTGAATTTTTAGTGAAATAGGCCGAATACCGAATAATTACCGAATATTCGGTACATCCCTGTATTTATATTGGTTAACATTGTTAATAACTAATCAAATTATTCAGAAAACTGACCCACATTTTTGTGTGATATGCTGGATTGCCTAGTTTTTTTTGGTTTTCTTATATTTAAATCTTGCTTTTAAATTTTCTAATCTATTATCCCTTCTTTCGCCACTTTTCTTACCTACCTAAGCAACAATAAAAAAAAATTAGTTCAGTGCACACTGATACCACATGGTAAAAAAAAAAATTTGTCAAAGGTTGAATAGTTGTACCTTCTTGTAAGAATCAAGAAAAAAACCCGTTCCCAAAAAAACTAACCATTAACTCACTCGTGCATTACAACATAGTTTGTACATATTCCTTCAGTTGACAAAGCTCAGTTATTGATTTCTTGCTCAAAGCAAACTTAACATGTACACCATTAATACGTTAAGGCTGATGTTAACTTTCAGGTCGTTTTTTTTCCCCCGTCCCATGTGTTCATTGGTTGATCACGAGATTTTAAACCAGTCAGCCAGGCTTGAAATTCCCTATGTTTGTGATTCGAAGGAGCCTCACAAGCTTGGAATTTTATTTTATTCCTCCCGTCTCACTAAGTGATGTCATTTTGCTCGTATTTTAAAGCTGGTTTGTAAAAGTTAAACGTACAGTAGAATACTTGAATAATCACACGGGACGTCTTGTTGTAACTTAAGATTTCGAATGAAAATTCAACAGAAACCTACAGATTTGCGTATGGTTTTACTACCAATTCTTGTTGGCACACCGAGTTTCATGATGCCCACACTGCTGGTATTTGAGCCCCGACCATAATATTCTAACAGTTCAGGCAACTCCAAAGCAAGTTTCTTAATATCAGAATTGTAGTGGCTTTCCTGGCATCTGGCATTACATACCTAGTTTAAATGTGCATGTCAACCTCCAATTTCAACGAGCTTTGTTCTGAACCTGTATTCTCTTGCAGCACTTGGCCTGTTCTCACGTAACCAACATTAATGAAAAGTATTTACTGCCAATCATATTACATGCAAGTTTGCCCTTAACTCAAAAAAACGTTTAAAGAAAAGCAAATTACCTTCGGTACTCCCATATTTGACATTATTTACTTACACATTCTTCTTATGTATTATGCCATGTCTTTTTAACACAATATAGACAGTTTTACGTATACAATACGTACGTAGTGTATTAGTATTAATATATAAGGAGGTGCATAGCGACAATTGTTGGGTGCAGTGGCTCTATTACGTAAGTGTACAGCAGCGCACTATGGCACACACAAAGTTTAGTGCCTCAACAAAGCTTGCATTACAGGCATTAGTTTTCATGTATCAAATTTAAAAACTTTCAATACTGATAAAAAATGTGTCGTCAATGTACATAATTGCAAGGGGTTTAGCACTTCAGCCAAGTCAGGACCTGAAAACAACAAAAGTAATTAATATTTTTCTGACAACAACAAAACTCATACCATGCATTCAGCAGGGATTTTGTTTTTTTACCGATACCAAATCCGTACAACACTGGACACTGGCGAATTTGTATAAAAACGGAAGCAAATTTTTAACAATACTAAAACCACGACATTACCTAGTATCACTGAGAAAACAAAACTTAGGGGAGTAAGGATCCATAGAAGAGCTTCTACAACGGCAAAGGAATCTGTTAATAGCCATCGACAGCTGTCTGAAACGGTGACAAGTTCGCATAACGACGTCGAGACAAATTTTATGCCTCATTATTTTTTAACGGTCAGCGCTGTCGCCAGAACTCGCCAAAGTTGTTAATAAATATGTGATTAATTTTCCCATTCCACAGCGTGAAGTCGCTGATGAAGATCGGTTTCATCGGCTCTTTGGAACGGTTTTTCCACTGAATCCATAAACAGCGGATTTACAGTTTTACTTCATTGGGATTGTTTATGTCAACATAATTCATAAGCCAAAAGGAAACGAAGTCGCTGACTATAAGTAATAAACTTATTTTAACTTGAAACTGCTCATTGATAACAATGCAAGTGTAACGTAAAAGTGACGTTCTCAAAATACTTCCTTCGTGATACTGGCTACCATTCTCATCGATGCCTCAAGCAAGTAGGTTCGAACGTGTGACGTCACGTTTGATGGAAGATAGTCGTCTTTTGGTGTAATCGGTCGCTGAGCTGTTCGATGGGTTTACCTAACTGCTCAATAGGCCTTGCTTAAAATGCAATACAGTGTCAAAAGTAATAATTAACAAAATCAGGAAACCGATCTAAAAAAGCTTTGTGTCGTTTTACTTTGAATTGTAGGACCATTCGTTGTGTAAAAATACGATAATCAGTTGATCGTAATAGCAAGAATTTATAGGGGTTAGTCAATGTGTGATAAGTGCTATTTCCTATATATATATATTATATAATTTGATATAATTTGAATTGTACCAAGTAAAATGAGCCTATCGGCCATTAAAAAAAAGTGCTAGTTTCGATTACGGGTTACTCAACGCATGCGCTAGCTGACATTAGCAAATATCGGATAACATACCCGTTCCTTACAATGATCAGCCATTCGCACTGACACAAATGTTCCATTATTATCTTGTTATCACTATAAATGATGATTATAAGTAGTCAGCTTCATTTATGGTTAGAACTAGGGCAGTGTCTTATCGCCTTCGAAGCTCCAACTTACGTTTTTGATGAATGAAAGTTCATCAGTACTTTCTCAATCGCTGCTGTTGGAACTTTAAGAACTTTTTCGTTAAGTTCAGATGCATGTAATCCTACCATTTTATTGTAGAACGTAGTTACAGACTTTACCTCATTAATCGAAATCTGATTGCCCTCACTGTCAACAATGCTTGTGCGCAGTATTAGCTGCAGTTGATGAAGCCTGAACTATGCGAGTTGCATTAACTTAAGAAGCAAGGGAAAATATTTTAGATCCTACCTGATCAGACGATGTCGATAAAGCTCGCTCATGTTCTCTACTTACAGGATATTGTGGCATTTGGGATCCACACAGCTGGCTGTGTGTTCTGGACCCTACCAATGCGGAGAGGGATTTGCGAGATCGTTACAAGTGCTTTTTGTCAGATTTTAAGTCGTTTAGAACTCGCCGATTTCATCCTCAGAGTATAAGGTGCAAATTTCCAGGCATTGATTATTTTGAATATTATAGAGGTGTGGGCACCTGCTGCATAGCATGTGGTTATCTCCTGGTGTCAACCGCTGCCCACACGAGGCACACGAGTGGTGGACACTCTTAGGCATAGGACGGAGAAGATCGACACGTAACTATACACACAAGCGCGTCCAAGGAAAAAAGTGAGGGAATCTGAGAGCAGCACTGCGCTAGCAGGCCTCCTGGTGGATGCATTGCATTCATTTTGGGGTTTTGGACACAACCACGTTTCTAAAGGAAAAATAACTTAAAAAAAAACAACAGAATAGGCTAAACCAAGTGCCACGGCTGTTTGCCGCGACGTGCATATCACGACTTGGCTAGTCCAATCAGACTGCCAAAGATCAGCTATTCTCGTTAGTCAGTGGCTCACTCGTGACACATCACGGCAAACAGTCGTAGTGGCTCGCGGTTTAGATGTAGTTTGGAATTGCGAAACTGACGGTTCAGTCTTATGCTTTTCCAAAGTTCGAAACAATGTTGTGCGCGAATTTTCGGCTAATATTCAGCCTCCACGTTGCCATTTCGGTGGCTCAACACGTTAGACTTCGTCAGGCTCATATGTTTTGAGTTGTTGGAGACTTGTTTACGTCTGCTGGATGAGCGGTTGCTGCGTTTGAATTTCCTTCCTCCCACCGATCTTGACAAAGCCAGCTGGGAGGGGGGACGTCTTTCCTTCCATGCACTCACACGAACACGAAAAGCCGTCTCACCTCCCAGCTGGCCTTGCCAAGATCAGTGCGAGTAGGACGGAAATTCAAATGCAGCAACCGCCCATCCAGCAGACGTAAACAACAGTCTCTAAGAACACAAACATACGAGCCTGACGAAACGTGTTGAGCCACCACAATCACAACGCACATAGCTGTGTTTTGAACTTTCGTAAAAGCGTAAGAATGAACCCTCAAGTGAAACTAGTGATAACCTTGACAGGACTCGACCAAGCAGCTTCAGAGAGCGCTGTAAGACACATTCTACAACAGTCACGGTGGCTATCTCGTGCAGCGTTTGGACTTTGTTTGTATGCTCAGATGTCATTAACAAGTTAGGCTCATCACTGAGTAAACAAGCGTAGCATAAGGAACTCTTTTGGTGCCGCCCCAAGAAGTATCATTGTAGCAAGTGGAGAAATGTATTGCAGAAGTAACACATAAGTTAGTTTGTGTAGGAAAAGTCGCAATTTACTAGGTAAGATTAACAGTTTTTTTTGGACATAGGAGTGTTATTAATGAAATTCGTTAAGTTTGGATACAAGCACCATTTTCTTTTTTTTTCAATCCTACGGGTTATATGGGAAAATAAGTAGCTCCACCACTTCGGGAAGTTTGGTAGGGCATACACTGAGCTAAATCAACTGTGTTTCAGCCTTTTTTCTCAACTGCTTCACACCGTTTCTTCACTTACGTCGCATACAGGCATGCAACTATGGCTTTTAATGCGACACGTATGCGACCAGGCCAAAAATACATTACGATTCTTGTCCTAAACCTGTTAATTATTTAGTTTTGATTTTAAGCTGTTAATTAACACCTGCATACATCATTTCACAGTTGTAATTTACCTCGATTAAGTTTCATTTTTGGAGGGTTGCCATAAATATTACAAGCTCTGAACCGTAGTACAAATGCTACATGAACTCACTGGTCATGCCGCTTCACCTCCTAGAAGAAAACCGTGGAAGAATTGCGCTGCTCCCAAACTCATCAGTCTTGTCCTTTGGCTATTTATCAAACATTTTTTACAAACTGTTGAGGAGTTTAAGTGATCGCAACACCTTGCCAGTAAATCCCGGTTTTGTAAATGGGATTCCTCCTCTCGGCTTAAATTCTTTCCTCACTTACAATATCTGGGCTTAAGAATTAGTTAATTTACAAAATCGCACGATTTATTTTCCAGCTTATTTCATTTAATAATCCATCGGGCAGCACATTCACTCTGAGTCACCCATCTTTTCTAACTAGTTTAGGCCATACAAAGAAAATATTTTGGTTCTCGGGCATTTTTTACTAGCTCAAAAAGCCACCGGTGACCAGGCTTTTGTTTTTATTTTTTTACTTTGGTTTGAAACTAAGTAACCTAGCATCTCAAATTGGTTCTTTCTGTTTAGATTATGGTAGTAAATTTCTAAACTATTTCAAAACTACAACTAAACCTAATGCTTGCTAGATAACGTATGTGCAAAAAAGCTCATTTCTCTCGCAAACTTTTCTTAAGTAACCTTTTGCGGGTCACTTTTTTTATTTAACCAAAAAAAAGTCACCAGGCAGGGCCCGAGAACCGACAGTTTTTTTTTTTGCGGCCTTACCAACCAAAATCAATGCTACCTACCGACCAATTACGAATATTCAAAAGGCAAGAAGTTTCAGTTTCACGTCAAGCTAGCTAGACCATAATATAAAAACGCACAGCACGGAAACAGTCTAGAACTCGACAGCACCTACTATTTCGTTTTGTATTTAAAAATTATAAAAATAATATTTAAAAAATAACTAAGCACCGAGAAAGTCATCTAAAAAATATTAATTTTGAAAGTGGCCATAACTTTCAACAGGCAGTTAGGTCCCTCTAAATCTGGACAGGCGATGTTTAAAAGCACTGAGCGATAGTGGACACCTAACTTCTTCCATGCTTTCATAACCCTAATGCCGAAACAAAACTTTCTCAAATCAATACAACACCATCGACAAAAGCGAGTCCGAGGCCCTGCATACCTATCCACTCTTATAATCAAGAGCTGCTTCCAGTCAATATCAAGGAGATCACCTGGAGATTAAAACAAAGGTCAAATCCTACTTTTGCCTCCTTGTCGATAAGGTTTCTAACCCAGAGAAGCAAGGCATTCACCTTACTGGGTGGATCGCAAGGTCCCAACCTATACAAGTGAATCTCCTTTGGACAAACTCCAAAATCTCAACATCCTTCACTAAGTACGGAGACCAGACACGGGTACAATATTCCAACAATGGTCTAACTACAGCTTTGTACGCTGGTACCATAACAGTGCGTATCGCATGGTCAGTGCTCTCTTCATAGAGACCCAGTGTCCACTTAGCCTAAGAAGCGACAGCCGAACAATGGTCTGCACTTTTTTCATTTACTGCCGTAACCAGTCTCAACTTCTGCTAATTTCACCATCCCAATTTCATAAGGACAGGCAAGCAAGCTTCCCAGGACGCCATCCAATTCGCAGAATGTAGTAGCATTTTGCAACACCGAGTCGTTTTGGCTTCCTTCGTCCAACTCACAATCTACAGTCTTCACTGGCACACATTTTCTCAGATACGTTATTGTCGAAAGCCCAAAAAAACGACTTAATCCCATCAAAAGCATTGTCTGTGTGCAAAACAAAGGGAACATAGGCGTGCTATTTAATCACATTTTCCCAAGCAGGGGTCTGCCAATTTACCACCATCCTCTGCCTACGATCATTGAGCCAAGCTTCCACGCAGTGCACAACACCAGAATTTAACACCACAGATCTTGAAGCTAAGGGTAAATTGGGTCCCTGATCAAAAGTCTTCGAATAGTGTAAGTAGATGCAATCCATGTATGCATCACTGTCCACCGACACCATCCAGTATTCCTGACAAAGAAGAACGTTAGCAGAGCAGGACCACCCCAAACAAAGCCTTGTTGCACAACACATGGCACACCCTTACTCAACTCTATTTCCAGGTGCCCACGAAGAATGAGTTCCAAGATCCTGCCAACTACAGTAGTAATGGTGACCGGACGGTAATTTCCAGGATCATAAACCCCAGATTTGTGAATGGCCATGATTTGCAATTTTCCAGTCACTGGGTACTGACCAAAAAAAAACAAAAAACAAATCGCGCAGAAAAGCTGGGTGAGTGGCTTAGCCAACTCATGAGCAACTTCTTTAAAAACCCGAGGGTGAACTCACATCAAGATGAACAGTTACTTATCAGAAAACAATGCTTCCGGAAGAGTCCACTCCACTCACACGTCCAAGCTCACCGTTACATGTACTGCAAACCTGAACCCAAGTCCTTAAAATAACTGGCTACAGTCGACAGAAAGTTGTGATGGGTCCCTGTCACCCTGCGCTTTTAGAACCTCACCATTGATTTTTAAAGTATGTGAAGCATTATTTCAAAACAGTATGGACAACCAGACAATTGCCAAACTTAATAAGAGGTAATGATTCTTGCTCATATTTCTCGATTTTTGCCTAAACCGACGGAAACTCGTGAAGCGTTGAATGAATCCACTGTTGCATAAGGCCTCTAGTTGCTATAGCAATGAGGCCCAAAAATTATAGAATTTTTTTTTAAAGAAGTGCATATTTCAGTTCCGGTAAACGCATGCTTCCAGGATACTTACTTACAACAGAATAGTGCAAACCTTGCAAGGTGCTACACTATCCTTATCTAAACCTCCAAAGCTATGTATCGAGGAGGGTATCAAGAATTCAGGTGCGAGGTCATTACGTGAATGGAATTAGTAACAGTTGCTAGGAAACCAGAGACGTCTATAGTCAGACTGCAACAACATGATATTGACACGATTATGATTTATTTGCCAATAAATTTTTCTTCTAGTCACCTAACTGGAAGGAATAAACGGAATAAGGATCTCAATGGAATGCCTGACAAGGGCGGTGCCTCTGCTGATTACGTTCTTGAAGCATTAGCAAAGCGGAAGAGAATTCTGGGTATTGGCTTAGCCGTAACTAGCAAATGCTTTGTAAACCGGTCCTTATTTAAAGTTCAGGAAAGGCTACATATTAGTACAGAATTTTCCAGGATTGGCTGTTGACAAACGTGTGGTTTTGAACGATGACATGTCCCACGAAAGTCAGTTTAGGATATGACATTACAGCCTCTCACTCACAATACCACAAATGTGTATGCCACAGTTTCTTTTGTTTACTAATTGTACAAATTACCTTACATTCCCCGAGTTCATTACCAACAAGATGACCTACCATTTTTTTTCAACAAAAATAAACATTTATTCTTTTCTATTTACAAATGTACAAAATAATTATTTCAAACAACATGCAAGAGACAACAATACAAAGGATAAATTGTTAGTAACGAAATACTAAATGCAGGTAGGGAGGTTAATTAATATCAGTGAAGCATGCAAGTCATTAGAGCCACAGCCAGCAGGTAAAAGATATCCTTCCCAGTAGGAACTAAAGAATAACATGCATTTGTCTTAGTGGACAATGCAAGGTACAGCGACTGCAAGGGGAAAAAGAAAAAAAAAAAAAACATCTTAGAAATTAATACATACCACGGTGATGTGAATCAAGCTTACAAGACGCTTGTGACCCTTTTAATTAAAAAAAAAAGTGCACAAGTTAGAAAGCAATGACAAACATGTAGACTCTTGGTGCATAGCAGGAGAAATGGTGAATTAAACAGTGTTCTAGAATACAAAATGTGTAAACCATCAGACTGCAAAAACTTCAAAACACCAGGGACACCTGGTCAATTTTGGTTTCTATTGCCTAACCGAAAATACACATTATCTTTACCATTTTCCCCTCTCCAATGCTGTTACTCTACCGATTTAAGTTATTGAGCCTCCAGACTCGCAGCCCAGTGCACATCCTACTGCGCACCCCTTCATTATAAAAGTTTTGAGAGCGAATGCATGTCATATTTTATTCCTCTTTAGTGCCCAGGTGGTGACACAGAAGGGAGGTAGAATGTATATTTTCGGTTAGGCAATATAAACTAAAATTGACCAGGTACCCCTGGTATTTTTACGTTTCTATATGGCGAAGAAATATACATTACCTAGAATATACATTACATCGTCAGACATCGTAAAAGCGGCAGCGTGTAACCACCTTGACGGGTACCTTAGGGTTGTGGGCAGACCCCCCCACAAATTTTTTGACTTCGCAAAGCAGATCGTTGGTGAGAGTTACAGTTGACAGCAGAAACTACTGCAATTGCTTACGGGGTTTTAAGAACATGACTGGTATTGACAAAAATTCCAAACGATACTCAATGAGAAAACAAGTCCAAAAGGGAAGCAAACACGAAGGTGCTTCATCATGACGCAGCTCTGAGGATACCAGGGACGGGAACGCTACCTTGGATGGCCCAGAACATGGAAATAGCCCTAAGGTCGTGGTTGGTGATCTGAATGTTGCTGGAAGGACTGTTGATAATGAAGATTTCGTAACGGTGGACAGATATGGCTCCTTACATGGCTTGGCAAAAGAGGGCAGTGCAAGGTGCTACCTCACGAACAGCCTGCCGCTTGTTTACGTTTTTTTTTTTTACGCTTAGATTTCAAAGTAAAGGATATTTACCGTTCCAATATTAAATATTAATATTAAATATTATTAATATAATTAATATAATATAAATTAAAATTATAAAATTAAAATTATAAAGTATTATTATTATTAAATATTATTAATATTAATATTAAATTAGCCTGCTGCTTGTCCTCTGTAGATAACATTGAGGGGGAAGGAACTAATGTAGAAGAGTTCCGACTCTTCCCACATCCTACGGGATACGTCTTGACGTCGTCTTAATCCGACGTCCTGACGTATCCCGTAGGATGTCAGAAGAGTCGGAACAGCGAAGGTAAGGATCCTCAAACCTAGTGAAGGATCCTTACCTTCGCCGTTTGACGGTCAGCCAGGGCGAAGGACAAGACTTGCACCCTGTTACAGCGAATGCTGGCTGCGAGCGAGACAAAGAAGGTTGTCATGCAAGGTAAATGGCAGAGGTAATAGGACGAGAGTGGTTCATAAGGCGACATCCAGAAGCGAGTATACAACAGTGGAGAGGTTCTATCCGGAACAGCCTGCGAGCAATAGGTTGGTCGCCATCGAAGGATCTGATCAGAGCAGAAAACACGAAAGATGTCACTGAGGGTGAAAGGTGCCAGCAACCTGAACATGGTGTGAAGGACAGAATGATAAACAAGAACGGTGGATCTTTCCAGGCCTTCCTGGAAGATATTATTAAGGAAATAGTGGTCTTGAATCGACTTGCAGCCAGACACTAACGGGACCTTGGGTGTTGTAGATCAGGTATGGGTTGAAACCTGGAGAGCTGAACTGATGATGCGGAAGGCCTGTTCCACAGGAACGGCTGCTGTTGTGAAGAGTCCGGATTGCTGAACTAGGGAAAGCTACCCTAGTTCCTTAGCCTTACAGAGCCCGAACTGTAGTGAGCGAAGGTCTGGAGGTGGAGCCATGACCTGACCGCAGAGGACAGGTGACATAGCATCGTCCAGCGTAGGGCCTTCTGGACCCGTATGGGCTAGGCGAAGGGCATAACGAATGGAAAACAGCCGGTGAAAGCAGTCAACAGGCAAAGGATGACAGGTTGCAGAAAGGGCCGAAAATCCAGGGAGAGGTAACGAAGGGCCAGCGAAGGTTGCGAGCAACCTGCTGGGTCGAAACCTCTGCAGTGTGTTGAAGAATGACGAAGGAACCGCAGTAGCTCAGTCTATGGCTTAACCTTCCAGGAGTAACGAACAGCACGTCCGATCTGGTCGGACTGTAGAGAATAAAAGATGACATGTGTTCGCTCGCAACGCTTTTATAATGGAGGGAAGCGCACAGGGCTGAGAGGCTGGCGGCTCAATAACTTTTAATCTCTAGCGTAATAGCATACCACGGGGTGAGGGGAGAATGCTAAAATTCCAGGTTTTCTCTGGATGGAGGAGGACAATTTTGCTAGGATATACCTAGGATCTTTAACATGCCGACAACAATCGTTGGTGCCAGAACACACACTTCAGCCCATCATGACTAGCAATGCCCTCTGCCGGCAAAGCTGTCACAATAATGTATAATTATTCAACGGTATATAACAATGCATAGCATAAATCAATGATGCTAGTGCACTTTAGCTACTTAGTATACCTTCAGAAATAATTTTCCTATTTAGCATTATCGATAATCTATAGGGGGCTGGTATTATTAAAGCTTGATGCAAAAATATCATTCGGCTGTATGTGGAAGCTTAGGTGCATATTTAATACAAGACTAACTGCACGTATGACAATATGTGGCTTAGCACAAGCCCAAAGAAATCAGATGAAGATGCTGACGAATTAATTTAAATATTTTTAAAAAGAAACGTCTACATGTTGTATCAATATAACTAATGCAACGAGAATACTAAACGAGTACATTTTGTTTCTGAGTCCTTAATTAAGTGTCAGAGGCTAATTTTTCATTGTTTAATTTTACTTTCTTTTTATTTGAAATTTCTTTAAAACATATTTCTTTTGATGTTTTTTTGAGTCAAGGATTATAATAATTTTGTCTACTTTCTCTGAATTTCTTTCTTCAAAATTATCTTGTTATTTTCAGGCAAAAGGAAACAAAAAAAAAAAAAGGGTAGATAAATGGTTTTTGATTTATTAAGTGAGGGGACAAGGATTTAACTCAATAATTAATCACAACATTCCTTGGCAACAAAGTGTTATTTTAAGCAGCAAATTTTAAAACTTGTGGTATTTACATTAGAAAAAAATTGTTGCCTGTTCCCAACAATTTATGGCCAAACTAAACATTTTGGAATTCACACGCAAGTGTAAAATTTGGCTTGTACCGGCTTTCAAACATTCAAAATTGTTTACTTAAACATTGTACTTTGTGTACATGACCCCTAAACATTAATCATAGTTTCAAATTTAATAGCGTACAACATTTTACAGCCATTTAGCGAAAACTAATAAAATGTATCCCCCTCAAAGTAAAGGCACATTGGAACGGCATGCTTGCAGAAAACGAAAAACATCTGAACATTTGTTTCAGAAAAATATGGCCAGCATATAAAGGTCAAATGCATGAAACTGTCAATTGCAGGTGCTTTTAAGAGAGTACAATGCAATAAATAAATGAAAAATAAAAAAATCACCAGCCCGCACCGATTTTTTAAAGACAAAAGCTATTGAAACTACTTCTTTTTAAGCGGCCTTAACTTTCAAAATTTTAAATGGCATAAGCATTGTGTTTCATGCAAGACTTTTGTAAAAGCACTTACCATCGTCAGTTTTCCTCTTTATGGACTGTGTTGCATTTATGAGTAAATAATGTATTTATTATCAGCCAAAACAAATACGGGGGATGTTACACTAGTGTCTCAGTAATTAACCAAAAACAGCTTCAAATGTCTAACTATAATTTAAAAGGTCTAATCCTACACAATTTTAGCACAAAACATTTACATTAAAATTGCAGGGGAAAGATTGCTTTATTTATCGGTGCAATAATGTCACAGGATATGCCACTAACGTCTGTTATTGTATTTGGCAAAAATTCGGGCAAGTGGATGCAGGCATTGAGTGAGATAATCATTAAAGCAATCAGACGAGATATTTTAAGGAGTGTGTAGTTATATTCAGGGATGAGACCCATTCTGGATTGGAAAGGACAAAACAATAAGGAGGAAAACTCCTAGATTTGTACCATTTATAGGTGTTTTAAAGCATTTTTTGGTCGATTTCAAAACTAGCAAAAGGAGGAAATCGGCTGAAAGGAGGAAGAATCACATCCCTGTATATTATGCCAAAATAGTGTACAAACTGCGGAGGATGTGTCCACCCATCTTAGGATGGTGATGTCCGTCCTTCCTTGATGCCACACTGCTTCAGTCAAGGAGACAAGACTTAAAATTTTAGATGAATAAACCTTATTGCTCCCTAGAAAAAGCCCGCTACGGTTGTGAACATCACTCCTAACTATTGGGCGAAATGGAAGGTCACAGTCCTTTGGTACCTAGCATGATTGAGCTCAAGAAAATACCTTCCTCCTGTTTTGTAAGCAATTTTCTGAAATTTTGATGTTTGCTACATAACATGGTTATCCACTTGCCCCCACCAATTATAACACTAGTTTCGACTTTATCATCTTGTTGTATGACCCATGATCAAGATGTGAAAACCATGCGAGGTAAATGAATAATTTATTTATATTTCTGAATATTTGTAACTCCCAATGCAAACTTAAAGTACTTAGCTGCTTACCTTTTGTAAAGGTATGGTCGTGAGGGTCGCTTTGAAGGGTCGTTGACTGGCGACTCCTGCATCATACTGCTGCACATATTAATGGCCACAAACAGGCAGCATAGTAAGATCGGGCCAATCAAAGCACCTTCCATGCCCAGGCAGAAAATCCCACCAGCAATGGCCAAGCCGGTCAGGTACGGGTGTCCACCACTAATGGAAGAATTAAGAAGGAAACACAAAAAAATCAAAATTTTCAGTTTCCGTTTTAATTCATAAGATTGACTTTATTACTTACGGCGGAAAATACGCAAGATTCCAGACAGGCAAGAATGATTTAACAATTCTTTGAGAATTTTTGGTAGTCAATTCTGCTGTGTATGGAAAAACCTAGCTAACAACTTCTTCAGGCTCGTAATAAAACTCCAAACACTACCACTTATTTACAGTCTATTCGATTCGAAATTAGCGTTAACTTGGCCTCCGATATTTACAAGGTAGGTGAGCGACACTCATGTACTGCCTCTGGCCTTCAAAATAACGGAGGCAGTGCATGCGCATCGCGCACCTACCTTGCATATACCTTGTAAATATCGGAGGCCAAGTTAACGCCAATTTCAATTCGAATGGACTAAATAAATGGTAGTATTTGGAGTTTTTATTACGAGCCTGAAGAAGATAGTCAGCTAGGTTTTTCCATCCCCAGCAGAATTGACTATAAAAGAGTTCGCAAAGAATTGTTAAATCATTCTTGCGTATTTTCCTCCGTAAGTAATAATGTCGTCTGCTACGTTCCAGAGTATGCATGTTGACGTTCATAAGATTGATTAAAGGTAACGAAATTTAGATGGGAGCTGGTTGTATAAATTGTAACATAAAATTGTTGTTTTCCCTTTTTCCCATAATTTGGGTAAAACTGCCCCCTTCCCCCTTTCAATTTTGATGTGCACCCAGCAGTTGTCACCACCTCGGCACCCCTCACGTAAGAGGTCCTGTGATGCTCCCCGAATTACTTATTACACTTTACATCCTCACATAAATAAAGAAAAAAATCACAAGGTAAAGAGTAAACAAAGCAAACAGTCTGCATTAAAGGCTGGCCTTGTGAGGAAACAAGATACACTAATCTGAGAAAGAAAGAAAAGACAAGGTATCCCAACTGGGGTTCGAACTCAGGACTTCCTGTTAGCCTCATGTAATTTGGAGACACTAAAAGAGTATGTGAACACACAAATTTGCCACTTCCCATGCAAATCTTACACTTAAGAGAACACAGTAGCCTCAGGGCCAAAGTCTCCCTTTCCCCCCACCATGAATTCTTACAACCAACCCTGGTTAGGATCCATGTAATTTGCAATATTTGCCGGATCTGATCTGGATCCCAACTGATCCCCCCCCCTCCCCATTACATGAGGCTTACATTGTTATATTGTAAAAATTACAGCAAACAGTAACCACGTATGCCACGTATGGACGAGCAATTTATTTTTGAACCAGTTAAATAGGATCCAGCATCAAACCACTACAGATGTATCAGTGCAATCTACAAAGATTTTTTAATCACCTGGGTTTAAAAAAACTGTTCCGTTCAGTCATTTGACTGGATTTTCACTCTTGAGACTTAAGAGTAAACTTTTAACGACTGGCTGAACATTTACGCAATTTTTTCGAGTCTTTTCCCCACCCCTACTAATAAAATTAATGTTATTAAAATCTGGAGTTAGTGTCAATGGAAAGCAGGTGCAAAACCCTTTTGAATGGTATACTGGCATGTCCATATCGGCCAGAAATGAGCAAAGTTACCGAAAAATCAGCAATACGGTACAAATTTAATGGAATCTGGGTCACATCCGGATTCAGTCAATCCCTAAATATAAGATTATGATGAAATTTGAAAAAAAATACCAGCTTATATTCGGGGCAGTCTGGTACTTTATTGATACTGATATTTTGACATACTGTACCGACACTTTTTTTTAATAGCAAAGCTAACAGTAAACGAATAATTCTTTTTAAATTCAAATCACAATCATAGTACAGTACGCAGCATGATGCTCTGATTTAGTACGTACAACTTTACCATACTCATATTATTAGCCAGTTTTTCCTTTAACGTCACAACGTATTGAATGGCCAGTAGACACTTACACTAATCCTTGAATAAACTACGAAAGTTTTGTATCTGGACGTCAAACAACAATGACGTTAAATGTGACATTAAAATTTTCAATATTTGCATAATATACTAGCAATTTCGATGCAGTGAAAAATGCATGTATTTCTCAGATTCTCTGGG
>JAHWFP010167720.1:34415-90367 GCA_023313725.1 Lithobius niger | reverse complement strand
CCAGCCAAATTCAAATGTGATAGTTCGTCGTACTGAGTGGAAAATGTAGAAAGTCCGAACTATTTCCTTGAGGCCCGAAGAAGATAGCAGCCCAAGCTATCGAAAATTCGCAGGACAAAGCTGTTGTTTTGATTGTGAAAGTGTGCGGTAATTTTTTTCCGGAATTTTTCCGAGTTTTGTTGACATTATGGCGTTTCACAGTACGAAAATTAACGATGTTTTTAAAGTTATTTAGATTTTAGAACATACATCTCTGCATCATCGTTGATGCACAAAGCCAGCGTGTTCACGCTTACTGAATTTATTTTTAATTTTTCATTAGGTTGTATGTAATTGAACTTCAGCCAGTTTTATTTCCGAAATCTATACATTCGAATAGAAACTATAATTTCAGACCAAGCTACGTTTCTCCCCGAGCAACAATTCTAAACAAAACTTGTTTGTGTTATTAGGTTGGCTAATCAAAACAGCGCTGAATATGATCCGACTTCCTCTAGTAATGCAGAGTGGAAATAGCAATATCCTGTAAAATCCATTTAGCAACTTCCTTCTGTGATAACATGAAATGGGAGGTTTAAAGGCGAGTGTTTATTTTAAACAAGCAGCTGCCTCAAGCTGTTGCCTGTAATTGTTTCCACCTTTACTCCATTCCCACTCACTTATTTACCTATTATTTACATTTTTTTTTTGTAAAGTGGTTATACTTCTGAAAAACAAATTGTTGTGAGTTCGATCTTGTGTAATCATCGTCTTCCTGTTTCTCTTGGCGTTGAGTGAATTTTATGTGGAATTATTAATTGCAGTTTTTATGACCGTGTGAGTCACTCCATCTTTCCAAAGATGCATGGGGAATTCATGGTTTCAGTTTGATTTCGTTATTTCCTTTTGTGGATGGTGAAAGATTGTCGCTTTCCGTGTCACCTCGTTTTGAAATTGGAACCTGAATTTCTTCACTTAAAATTATGCAGCCTAAAGCAGGGCTAAGTATATTCTGTTACAGCGTTGGTGAAAAATTGCCCACATAGGATCAGTCAGACTTTTTCATTTTTTTTTCTGATTGGCCCGAAATTCTAATTTTTATTTGAACATAGGAATTTTCAGAAATAACATTGACTGAAGTTCAATTACACACAGTCAACCAACGCATGTCAATCATGGAAACAAACTTCCATATCAAAAGAAAACTCTTTAAGAAAATTTCTATGCAAATAACAACTCCAAAAATAGGCCCATGAAGGAACTAGCATCTGAGCTAAATGGCACGTGTAAGGCTTACCGAACAGATTTTGTGCTGATCGGCAAAAATCGGTTCTGCAAACAAAAAACTTAAGATTTTGTTTTTTGCCAGGCCCTTGACAATAAGTAAATTCTGTTTCACCACATGGTTTGTTAACCTTTTGTTTTAATTTAGGCTAGGGCCTACACGTTTTACGTTGTGTAGGCTAAGGCTAATAACGGTAAAATATCTGCTTTTGTTTGGGCAAAAAAAATGTATTACAGAAAAAAAAAAATTGTTAAAAATCGGTAGCGATTGGTTCGGTTAAATTGGATCGGTAGACCAATCAGTTTGTGCCTGATCGGATCAGAATCTGTTTGGCAGAAAAAATGCTGATGCGTACAGCCTTACACACGTGTATTAATTCTGGTAAAAGTGAAATTAAAATTTTTTAAGTGTAGTAAGGTAATCGACAATACCGTTAATTCGGCAATTTTACTTTGGTTGGAGTTCATATTAAAGACAGTCACTTACGCAAAACCAAAAATCGTCCCAAGTTCCACAATTCAAACTTGCAAATTTTCGACTATCTGTACGGATAGTCTTCTTCTTCAGGCAAGAGTCATGAGACTTGGCTGCAATAATGCTGTTGATATCACGATGTTGCCGAACCGTAAACTGTGCATTAATTGAAGGTGCGAAAACACGGTACGATCACAACCGTTATTCAATCGACAGCCTTGCTGCGATACAGGGACATGCGTACGTAAACATGCGACGAATTTACGTTTTCAGAAATTCGGAAAAATTTCACGATTTTTGTCGAAATGACAACATTGCAACTGTTGAAAAGTGACACGTGCCGTAAACGAATACGATTCTATACCAAATTTCTCACTGACGACAATGAGACGAATTACTCAGAATTTACAGTTTACTTTTCGTCGTAGACGTCAGCGTCACAGCTTGGCTAACCTGGCCTGGCCATTGAACGAGACGATAAGCTATTGTTTTAGGATATGGGAGGGGGGTGGAGAGAGAGAAGGACATTCATTATCGGAGGAAACGTGCGTTACTGCTGGCCACACGGAATCAGTGTTTGAACAGGCTTGTGATGAGTTTCGGAGTGTTTGACAACTTTGGCTTGAAATACTAAACGAAAGTGCCACGTAAGGAGTGAAGTAAGACATTCGTTACAGTTTGCTCCCACCCCCTCCTCCATACACCACCTGCTTCTAACGCTCCTCAAAATGGTCTTTTAAAAAGCCAAACCAATTCGGCCTTTTTCAGGAACATTTTTGAAAAGATAGAAAACATTCGTAATGCAGAAATAACACACACTATTACACATTTTAAACAATAAGTATATTAACAATAAAGACATGATAGTGTAACACTGCCTAAAAAATGTGAAATTATTAGCATTAAACATATTCGCGCGAATGAATTGTTATGCTATTTCTGCATTATTGAGTTGGAGGTCGCGGATGAATACAGACAGATCAGTTGTAAGCAGGCTCTGGTCGCGTCGCTAACACTTTCTCCACTGACTAATGTGGGTGGATTTTACCATAGCAAAATTGTCTCTCTCTGTCCCGCGATAACCTCCGCAAAAAAAGGACAAAGGACGATTCTTCTTTTTTTCCCTCTTTTTTTAGATAGATTTTCTTCAAATTTGGAAAGTGCCTGCTTTGTTGGAGCTAATAATTTTAGATGCACTTTAAACTATCATTTCGACTTTTGATGTACCGTAAATCTCCTATTAACAACCAGGCAAAGCTACGACCCACTTCCCCTAAAAGTTCAGAAATTGTGAAATAACCCCAAGTAACAGCCCCCCCCCCCCCCCCTCCCCTTAATCATCTAGAAATTGACTAAAACCTTCATACATTTTAAAAGAAAATCAATGTTTTATCCCCTTAAGCCTTTAAGGAATGCATTTGCACTTTGAAATTTAACCAACTTCTAGAAAAGAGATCTTAGCTTCTCATCCACTTGAAGTAAGGGAATGAAAATTTGTTTCATTTTTTTCCGTTCGAAAGCGTGTCCACAGGCAACCGGCAAACTGGAACGCGCTCCACCACTGATCTGTACTTTACACATCTAGACCTAACTCGGCTGGCCCCATTGCCTGTCAAATGTGGCTCTAAGTGCAGGGTGCACAATCCTTTCAATGTTGTTAAAGGTGGGTTGGCAATATTTTCTTTTCCAAAAGAAAATGGTACCATTGATGAATATTGCCAACCCTGCTTTTAACAACATTGAAAGGATTGTGCACCCTGCACTTAGCGCCACATTTAACAGACAATGAGGCTCCGAGTTAGGTCTAGATGTGTACAGTACAGATCAGTGGTGGAGTGCGTTCCAGTTTTCCGGTTGCCTGTGGACATGCTTTCGAACAGCGTCGAAATGTAGTTCGTAGTACTTTTTGTTGTGTACTCTTGTGAAGATGGTGAAAGTTTTATTCACCGAAAATTCAAGTGGACTTTTTTTGTTTTCCACGGTATTGTGGTAAAGTGTTTTTTTCTTTCTAAAGTAGTATTCGACTTTGGCAGAAGTAAAACAATAAAAAAAAGATGTGGTGTGTTTGCATGCTTGTTTGTTTCACTGCTCTTTTGGAAGTAATACAGACGGTGTTATCTTCAGAACAAAAGTAGGAAATTAAAGTCATTTGTGTTTTACTTATTTCTGTTACCTGGGAGAGTTTGAAATGGAGGACTGAGATTAACGAGATTCATGCTGACCTCATAATAGCAAGAATTTGTAACACCTCCCCGCAATCCCTCGTAAATTCTAGTGGTATTAACCATAAACTCATATTGCAACATTAACCATTACGTACACACTAACCATCACGCCATTAACCATCTGTGGTGTTATAAAACTTAAGTGCTTCTTGTGGCTTTACAGCTGTCTTATCCATACATTTATTTTAAACGTTGGCAGTCATTTGTTCAAGGCAAAAATCTTCACACTGGCGCAGATTAACAACAATGGATCCCGGTCATCGAGATCACATAAAAAAAGTTTGTTGTGCCACGCTAAATTTAAATGACATCGTACCGAAGGATTTTAACTTAATAAACAATGTTAAACAATGAACATATTCAAGCCAGATTTTTATCGTAAATAGCCCCTTTTGAATTTTTAAAAGTGTTAACTTGAAGGTTAAAGTTGCTCGTTCATCTCCAAAGTAGATGGATTGCACAAAACGTTAACGGTTCTGAAGTCATTGTGGTTACTTGATTTGCCTGCTGTCTCCAGTAGAGGCCATCCTGCTCTAACCGCCCGTAACAGGACAGGCTGTACCCGGTGGGATACCAATAACTTCCGCTAGCTGCCTTGGCAAAATGTTAAACAATGAAGAAATTCCGTCCCCCCTTTTTATGTGTATGTCAGATCCGGGAAGTAAAGTTTAGAAAAGTTCCCTAAAATTGTTCCGGGTCACATAGGCCATTTTTCAGCACTCGGATTGGCCGATTTCAACGTGGCAACACTCCCAAACCTTTCAAGATGGCTGGTGAGCATAATTCTTTTCGTAAACAGTTCAGCAAAACTCGCTACATAGCTCTCCATGCAGCCCAGCAGTATACAGAAAAAACTTGTTACGTCCGATTTAAGTCACCTAACCTGACACCTGACCCAATCTTACTACAACAATAACAGAAACATTGTTAATAGAACTACTGTGAAATTCAAAATCAACTGTCAAATGGCTTATTTCCCCCATAATCGCTTAAATTCACAAAGAAGGCACTCTCACAGTCTTGCTAATTTTCAATGCTAATTCGGCATAGGACAATCATCTTCGTTGCCTCGAATCTATAGCCATCCAACACCATGGGAAGAATGGGATCTCCCTTATGAACATCCAGGGTCCATCACACCCAACGTGGGACACTTAATAGGAAAAGACTTAGGGGAGCGGTTGGTGCACAAGTGGAGAATAAACAGAGGCCAGATTGGCCCTATGCCTTGCAAGTATGGGAGGCCACGATGTATGCCATGCCTTGCTAATACTGGAGGCTGTGATAACTGCCAAAGTCAAATCCAAGCAACTGACAACAAGCAAGGATGTAACCAGAGACCTTAATTGAACTTTGGAGGGCCCGATGAAAATTAGCAAGGCTGTGAGAGTGTCTTCTTTGTGAATTTAAGCGATTATGGGTAAACAAACAATAACTGATCAGCAATAAGTCAATTTACACATTATCACCACTAGTATAGTGAAGTTTCGTAGCGAGATCCAGCCCGCCTATCTGAACTGTTTACAAAAAAAAAAATAAGCGGCCGGTGAGAGCCAGTCAAAATTTAAAGTTAGTTTGTGACATTAAAACTTAATAAAACTTCTGTATCGTGTGTACATATGATCTAGGAGTTTGTGTCTTCCTAACGGCACAATTAATTTTTACAAAACAGTAATAGTTGGACGCAGGCAAATACCAGTGGTTAATGGCACGATAAGAAATAACTGCTGACATGACAGCAGTCAGCAAGGCAGACGGAGCTGCAATTGAGATCTGCAACCTTAACCCTTTGAGTGCTAAACACGAGAAAATCTCGGGCCAAACACAAGCACAGGTTGAAGTATTAAAAACAAAGTCCTTACTACGCGCGAGATGGCCAACAATGCAGGAATGACCACAATACTAGGTTCCCTTAACAAGCCGACTCTAGAGACGGCCGTGGCCGAGTTGGTAGAGGCGTGTGCCTCACGTTTAACAGCTCCTTCAGGTTGCTAGTTCGAGCCCTGTCCAAGTAACCCCTACTTTTTTGGAGATATAAAAAAAACGCAGCTCTCAAAGGGTTAACTAATTTCTCCAATCATAAGGCTGCAGTGAAACTAGGACAACTAAGGTTCATATCTAAAAGACATCGTCAAAGTATATTTGGCCATACAGTTTTTTAATTCTACCAAACTTGCAACCACCATTGGGGTCAACACTACAGCGAAACCGTGAATAAGAAGCTAGATTTTATTATGCATGTAAACAGTAAACCAGTCGAAGCTTTAATTAGTAGTTTATTCAACATAATGGCAGCAAGGGAGGTGTGTAATGCTAATCCAAAATTAGTTGGGGGGATGAGACGCCAACAATGAACCACAAAAAAATTTACTGAAACCGTGAAAGTGTAGAAGGGACTGTTACATTAAAAGGGTAACGAGTTAATAACTACAAACTTGCAGATAACCTCTCCCATGGATCGAGAATGCAAAGCATGCCGAAACCGAACTCCTTCACACGGCAGGAACTTTGCTGCTGCTTCTTTCCACTTATTGATCAGATAATCTTACTGGACCGTATTAATTACTTGATCAATAACTGGAAGGGGACCGTGCTAACTCTTTCACTGCTCAGTTACCGTAATGTTGAATCAAGAATAACATCTAATAATTGGCTGTTTGTCGTCAGAAATTGATTAGCTCTGTACGACAGAGGTGTGTCCAGAACGAAAATGGGTTATGAAAATCACTGAATATTAATTAACACCTAAGCTGCCGACAGCTTTTTTCCAGCCCTGCACCCGCAGCCCAAGGGGCATAGACAATGAGATTGTGTTTTGATAATTAATTTTTGTGCAAATTTTAGTGGCAAGTGAAAATCTGCAAAAATATGTTTAAATATTGTGACGTGCTTAGACCTTAAAATATACTGTTTTAATGATAGATCTTACCCCATCATTAAAACAGTATATCAACGACATAACAGGGGGTTGGGTGATGATAGAGGGCACAGAAACAAGCAACTATTGCTAATATCTCCATATCCGAAAATGAACCGTTATCGAGATAAGGGTGTAGAGGTTTTTAAGGAAAACCGGTAAACGGCGATAACAGTGGTTTTGAAAAGTCATAATAAGCATCAAATCACACCTAAGCAACCAGGCAGGACAAAGTTCAACTTGAATTTTTGGAGAATAGACCTTTCTCCTTCCTCAGAAAAAATACACAACACACAGGAAACATAAGTTCTCGCATGACGTCATGTAAACAAAATTTCGAGGTTTATTAGCAAAAACTTTTTTTTTCTGTAAAAATCAAAGATGCCTAAAGGTATCGGAACGTAACTTTGGAAACGTTCACAGCATTGTAGGTGGTTTGCAATGGTGGAAACCCAAATCAATCATTTCAACCATGAGCAGCACATTTTTTTTGGGGGGGGGGGTAGTTGCTTGTTGTCGCGCTAATGTGATACTCACAGTCGCTTTATCGATAAAGGGCGCCTTGGTAGTGTGTGATCTAGGGAAGAATTGTGATGTGGGTTCAAATGCAGGTCATGCCACACCGATGAAGCATAAAGGTATACCTACTACGTTATTTCTAGTGTATAATTTTTGCTGGTTGGCTTGTTTTCCTCTTCCCTTATACATTCTACGTTTTAACGCCAGGGTCACCCACGTTCGGCCCTTTGATTCGTTTTGAGGGGGATCATGTGAGTGGAGCAGTGGGTTGCTATGTTCCTTGGCACCAGAAAGTGTTTAGTGAAAGCGTTGACACTTGATCAGGTCTTTCTTTTAAGACTATGGCTCATAAAACTTTCTTGCACCAAAAAACAACCCATGCGTGCACTCCTGAGAACCACTTAATTAACTTTTAGTGGTGTAACAATGGAAATGGTTCAGTTGTTTTTATATCTAAATATGACCAGTTAAGGTAATATTTAGTGTAATTTGTTTGAATTCCTATATTAATAAAGCTTCTTTCCTCACTGTTACACAGAGGAGGCTGCACCATCATATTTGTATGTTTTAAATGAGTTAGCCTGTTGGCATTAATGGCCTCAATTGTGCGATTGTGATAGTAGTTGGAAGATTTGTTCTGTAATTATAGATTATCTTCAAACCTCTTTTCTTCCTACTGCATTGATTGCGCTGCAATCATGTTGCCCATTATTGATTAGCTACACGTCCCATTTGAGAAGTTGAGAAAGACGTGCTTGCTAATTTGCAGTCATGCCGAAGATATGTAACAAGTTAAAAGGCCTCCCTTTGGCTACAGTATCTTGCTTGCTTGGTTGCATCCACCTGATTAAGTCGTTCAACAACAGCCTCCTTGTTTTCCTGCTCAAATCCATAATGTTGTTTTGGCTTGAGAGTCAGAAAGACGTCCTCTCTCTCATCCACAGCTTGGCTCCATCCACTGCCAGCCAGGCATTCCCCGCATTCCACAGCCTTCTCTCTCTCACTGATTTCAGCTGTTGGGGCGTTTGACAGCTTTTAATCCAAATTGAGGGGTGGGAAGAGGCTTGAGGACAGGTTATTTCACTCCCTCCTATCTTTTTTCCCCATTGTTGGTGGGTTAGGGCATTTTTTTCTGTTTTATTTCATCACGATTGGTTTTGGAGCTGGATTTTTATTATATTGGCATGTTGCATAATTCAGACAAATATTCGTTCTCCATTCACTTTAAGAGGAAGGGTCGTTAAACCTTTACTCGCCAGCTATGTCAACAAGTACAGGCAGACTTGTTCCTGAACGTTGCGCTCCATGCTGATGTACACATTTTACTACAGAATTGTTCCTAACTGTTGCACGTGTCGGCAGTCGCATGGTTTAGGGACCACAATGCCGTGCTGTCGGGAAGCCAGAAATGGGCACTGAAATTAATGTGTCGGCCTCTGCGTTCTCTGCCTCGGACCCCATTGCAGGAGCTTGCAGTGCTCCCCAAGACACCCTAGCTGCGTTTGCAATGCCCCTTTCGAGGTTCTTTTCAGCTAGCTGGGTTTGCCAAACCCCTTTCATGGTTCTTTTCTGTCTGCGCGACTGTAATTTTTAAAGCTACCTTGTAGAATTGTAAGTCGAGTGTGGCAAAAGTGTGAGTCACCCCCTCCCCAAAACCAAAAGGAAGTGTCCTTTGCTCCAGCCTTAATATTAAGTTCAGTGACATCAATTCATGTGTCCATAATTTTTTTGTACGTAGATGTAGGATGGTATAGTCACTTTTGTGGTTGCCATATCAAGTATTTACAGTTTTCTCCACCTCCAGCCGCAGGAATCCCTTTTCCACACCCTAAACCATTTTTTTTTTTTTTTTTTTTTGCAAAACAACTTCCATGGTCTCTACCAACTAAAAATATTCTGGTTCAGGCTACTTCTCGTACAGTAAATGTTGTCCTTGACACACAAAAAAATAGTAATAATAATAATACGTTATTATTATGAGCTTTATACAAACGTGCATTAAAAATTGAGGATGTGCATTGAATTGACAGTTTGAATTTACTACTATTCCTATTTAATGTTGCTCCTTCTGGTCCGTATAACTCGTGGCTTAAACGGACCAAACGTCCTTCAGTTTACTATGTTCCACGTGGTTTGTAATAATAATGCCAACACAGGTTGTGACCTAGTTGTAGTACTGAATCCACCTGTTGGGTCTGTTTTGCTGGCGCCTTATTACGAGGTCAGACACACGCCAGTTGTGATATGCGTTGCAACGAAATTTTACCAATTGCGCTTTTGGTAAAAATTGCCATTTTCTGGGTCGGGGGAAGGATGAAGCAATTTCAGACAAAATTCCAGGATGATTACGAGAAGTAATAAATGCCATACATGATGGCTCCTGAAATTGCTATTGAAACCGAATGCGAACATTTTTTTCTAGGTAAAATACTCTTGTAAGGTGTTCAGAAGTGCCTTGACTCAACAACATGCAAGTAAAACACTGGAATTTCTGTTCAGTGGTGGTGTTGGGCGGCTTTGTTGCTGTTGCATCCGTTTACTTTACGCCGGAAGAAATCCTATTAATTGCTTGAACCCACACTTGATATTGTTCTTAACGTGTTAGTTGCATTAAACATTTGCCTTTTTTTTTTTTATTCAAGATTAAAATGGAGGTTAATGCAAGATTTAAATGCCGGTACGCTTATTATGCCTACTATCGTCCGTCGCGTGTTTTTGAATTCTCACTTCTCAATTTCTTGCATTTTTCGGGGTGTCGCTTGATCTGCGATAGGTTAACCCATCCAGATGTAAAGTCATTTTGAAATGGAACAGTTTAGTTGAGGAAGTTTATGATGAATATGTATTGATGGCAACACCATTTTGAGCTGGATAAACAATGTATTGATCATCAGGTGTTTTCAACGCCAACTTTCGACGCTTCGCCGGGTTAAAATGGGTGAAAGCAGCAATAAGGGATTGAAGGCCAGTGATTAAAAAAAATTCCAACGAAAACTAATACTTATACAGGCGTTGGAATCGTATGTATAATGCGCATTCTTCATGATGCGTTTCTAGGCACCTTGATTTTACCAATTGATGCGTTGGAATCACATGTGTAAAGCACATTCTTCTTAATGCAACGTCTAGCCATCTTCATTTTTCAAATAGTTTGTATTGAATCGTGCAGCGGTGTCCCGTGGGGTTTCCGAGTTGCACGGAAAACCTTGAGAGGGCAATTTGCGGAAATTTGTTGTTTTTCCTGTGATTGTGAAAATAAGCGTCGATTTAAGGTGATTTTTCAACTTTAAAATGAATTTTCACAGTAGACCATGTGACATTTTCAAACATGAGAGGGCACTTTTTTTATTATTTGTTTAGTTAATTTCCAACTACAGTGAGTATTCACTAGAGGCCAGATATGATCCCAAAATTGTCTTAAATTCATTATCTCCCGTACCCCACTGGAGGAACCCACAGCGCTGCCCCTAGCTGGAATGTGAGGAGGGTAGAAGTTATTTGTGGGGAACCCCCTTCTGAAAATTCTGCCTGTACCGTGAAATTCGAGTTACCCTGGTAAATGATAAACAGACATGCATTTTTATCGGCTCATAAATGGTAAACGTTGTTAAATGTCAAAAATTTGATGGTTTTTAAAACTTAATTTTACGAAGTCAGCTTGGTGAGAGAATTCCCCGGACCACTTGCCCCAAATGATTTTTTTGTTGGGCTGCTGGCTTTTATTTTTACAAGAATGTCCTGTCACAACGCTGGCCAAGAGTAAAGCATAAAATGCTGTTTCTATATGCCGTTCGGAGATCTACATGACCTGTAAATTTCCGTTTCGGTAATAAAAACCAATTTAGCTGGCTCAGCCAGCAATTTAATGTTTTTTCCTGTCATTTTAGGACACTTTCAGCAGCATTTTATTCTAATTTAATTTTAATGGTTCTGTTTTTTTAATGTAGCCTTCTTGCTTTCTTACACAAGTATGGTTTGGGCAATAGTCTGTCTAGGCAACTGTCTATCAATGCTCAGTAAAAATCATTTCCGTATTATAACAACTTTAGGTATTACACCTTGTTGAACTGGTAAACTCGAAAGGTTTTACTTGGAAATTGACTCCCGATTATTTTGCACACCTGCTTAAAAGATTGGTCTTAAGATTATTTGAATAGTCAACTAGGCTATACATATAAGTGCATGCTTTAAAAAAATTACAAGTATTCAATACTGTTTTTTTGTAACAGTTATTTAGACGTTAAAAAAAAGTACTTGTGTAGCAAATTTTGTGGTTACAAGAAGTAAAGTGAAATAAATCCATTAAAGTTTAAGACTATGGTTGGTTCTTAAATCTGGGGTCCGGAGTACCTCTTGTTTTAAATTTTGGCGGACTGTAACCTTATTTAGACAGGATTGCGTTACTGCGTTGGACCATTTTCATGTACATTTACCCATCAACAGAAAATGGAGGCCCCTGCTGTTTTTGATGGCATGAGCCTAATGCGTTGGAATCGTATGTATAATGAATGGGCATTCTTCATGATGCATCTTCTTGGTATCTTTTTTTTTTCTTCAAATTAATGCATTCCAATCATAGGTGCAATGCACATTCTTCTTGATGCACTTCTAGGCACTTTATTTTGCCAATTGATGCATTGGAATCACATGCGTAATGCACATTCTTCTTAATGCAACGTCTAGCCATCTTTATTTTGCCAATTAAATGCATTGAAATCACATGTGCAATGCACATTCATCGAGATGCATTGTTATTTTGCTACTGGAATAAAAAGTAGAGTAGCCCACTGACTGGGCTTGAAAAATTTACTCGGGGTATGAACAGCAACAACAATTTTTTAATGTTCACTACTTACAGACGTTTGTGTCTTGGTCACCTGACAAATTAACAGAACAATAACACAGTGAGAATGGCAGCAAACCGCGTTTTGAAGAAGTAAAAAAGAATAAATACTTACAAATAAAAACATTAAAAACAAGAATTGGGAGAACCCTACTATCCTATGACATAAAACGTCGCCATATTGGAAATAATACAGTACTTTCAAATTTCATTTACTGGTAATTCCTCGAAGAAGTTTTTCCAACCAGTCATTACTGGGAATTCTTTAATGGTGTTCATGACCCTTTCCTCATTAACGGCAATTGTGTATGCCTCTAAATTAAGCCTTAATTTTGCAACTGGTTCAAGGTAAGTTACCTGAGAATCTCTAATTAAAATGGCATGGTTGTTGGATAAATTGTGCTTTACAACTGCATATTTTGTGTCATACTTGTTGAATGCAAGAGCATGGTCAAGTTTCCAGACGCCACACGCTCTTTGAGCCTGGCCAAAATAAATAGACCTGTACCCCCCACATTTGATGGCATACACCACATTTCTACGAACATCAATTATTGTGTTTGAAATGGATTCTTCTAGATTTTGGCATGTGGGTACCAAAAATCCCTGCTTTGGAGAATGGTTCCCTGAACTAGTATTTTGTTTTGGGGGGAATTGGTTTCAACTCCCCTCCCAAGATTGATGTCGGTCTAGAATCAAATGTGCAATGCACAGTCTTCTTGATGCATCTTCTAGGTATCTTTATATTGCAAATTAAGTAAAAATATGTTTAACTCTTATAGCCCTGGACTCTTGCAAAGCGGAATAATATAGGAGACAAGCCAAGTAGCCCTAGAAGACCTGCTACGTCACAATAATTTTCGATAGATCTGCAGAAGAGAAAGAGACTTAAACATGACAGAATTCGCTCAATAATGTTAAGAGTAACTTTTGAGAAACTTTGTCATACAAGTCCTAACCTAGAAAATGACATTATAACTATACTCACTGAGTAATAGTAATAGTCTTAGCTTACATAAGATGGCCAGAATTGAACTTTACCTGCCTCAAATTAGTGGGAAAAACCTAGTATTAACCCCACTCTCCTGTATCTATTTTCCGTATGATGCATGGCAACGTATCAGCAAAACTGAAAGAGGAATTAAGTGTACACTCAAAATAATGTGGACACCATAGTGGTGCAACCGTGAAAGCTTCACAGATTACGCATGCACCTAGCTTGAGGCTGCTCCATTATTTCTTCTGTGCTTGGCTTTAAAAAAGTTGTATTGTGTCTGTGACCGAAGTTCACATTTATTACGTCTGTTTTGATATTAAAAATGTTTGTTTTCCCTATGACTATAGTTGAACTTGATGGTTCCATCTGCTCGACTAGTGACTAATCAATTGAGCAATGTGTCATCCGCAAATACCTTTCCAACAACATTACAAACGACGTGATCTCTATTAGTCATTGTGCAGAGGCAGGCCATTGTTCGTGCCATGGTCAAGGGCAGAGGCAGGCACTTTCCCACACAGTCCAGGGACCCTTTTCATGGAAGGCATTGAAGCGCAGTTATTATGGGATGATTGCTCTGTCTGGATGAGAGCCACCAATCTTATGCTTGCTCCTTGTATTCCTTGTGTAGTACAATTGTTTTCACTACTTTGTTTCCTTTGTTTGCCAGTGCATTATTCTTTACTTAGTTCGAAATTTCTGCTTGTGGGTGATGGACATTGATAACTTGGCGCTTTCTGCCAAGGGTGAAGATTCTTTTGGTGTGCTGACGAGTTGTCTGTGTACTGCCGAAGCATCCAAAACAAATAGATAAAAAAAAGGGAGTGCGCAGCATAAAATTATTGTAGAGTGACTGGACCTCTCTGTCTGTAGGTGGTGGTGGTGGGGGGGGGGGCTGCCTTTCTGGCAAGAGCTAGGAAGTAGGAAGCGCACCAAAACTACACAACTGTTAGCTGGAATTTTGAGTTTTTGAAGGCCATGAAAAATAAATACTTTGGTTCTCATAAGTGCCCGCGTATAATTGGGGTTTGGGTTGTGCCCCCGCCTCCCCCCTGTTTTGTTTATTCAATAAATAAAAAAAAATAAGCACGCACGTCATTCAGCAGCAGTGCAGGTCAGTTGGTTTTATGAAGTGTCATTCTTTCATTAATAGTAGCTTGCCTTGCAGCCCTGGGCTAGCCGCAGGCTGCTGTTCACAGGATGTCTATGAAGCATATCTTCCTGATATTCCTGAGATTTTTTTGACAGTCAATCCTGGAAAAGTCAATGATTTTTTTTTAAACGTCAAATAATCCTGGAAAAGTCATTATTTTGTTGCAGTCATAATGGTCCAGGAAAAGCCATGATATTTTTGTTACAGCCATGATATCCCACAAAAGTCTTGATTTTTTTACAGTCATGATGCTCCTGGAAAAGTCATGGATTTTTTTTTTTAGTCAAATAGTCCTGGAAAAGTCATGATTTTTTTTTGTTATGGTCATGATAATCCCAGAAAATTCATGATTTTTTTAGTCATGATGATCCTGGAAAAGTTATAATATTTTGTTACAGTTTTGATCCTAGAAAAGTCGTGTTTTTTTTTTTTTAAGTCAGTGATACTCCTGCAAAAGTCACGATTTTTTTTTTCGTAATGAGCCGTTAAATTTTTTTCAAATAAGTCATGAATTTTTAACAACTACTGGATGAAGATCAGCTGAAGAATGTTACTACCAATGAAGAACGGCTGGGGGGGGGGGGGAGATATTGTATTTTTTTAACACATTTTTTCTTATGTATTTAGTCATGGTAATCCTGTAAAGTCGTGACTTTTCTGAATGTTGGTTTTACTAGACACCAATGTGTTCATCCTATAGGCAACAGGAACGGCATTATAGAAAAAAATAGGCTGGGTTTTCTTGTTAAAACTCAAGGCAAAGGTAAAATGCGTAGAGATGAGCGTGCTATTATGGGATCGTGTTGTTGTTATAACATGAAATATCTTGTCTTTCGTTGTGTGTTTGTTATCAGCAACAAGGCATCACTTAAAAAAAGGTTGTACCGATCCATCCCGACTTAAATTCCCGCTGAGCAGAGATGACCGGAACTTCGTCAGCTGCGCTCTCTTTTCTGGCCCATCCTCTTGCTAGACTACGCTGTAGTTTTCTAATGGGTTGACCCTTTCCAATCCCTGCTGCCAACATTTTCTTTCCCTGAAATAATTAATATTTCAACCTAACATATTTATTGGCCACCATCCTTTCACTCCCCTGCTTCCCCCCAACCCACCCAAATTAAAAAACATAAACTTTTAGGCAGTGGTATTTTTTTCGTGGGGAAGGGGAAATTTGGGTGTAGTAGCTTGGTTGTTGGTTGGAATTCGGCAAGCACTGTTAGGCTCAGTTTCTTTTTTTTTAGTTCTCGGCTCGTCAGGAAAATGTGCTCGATAGAGCCGTTCTCATAAGTTGTGCTTGTATTCTGTCAAGTCTTTCTACATAATATATTGCGTGCGTCACTGATTTTAAGAATTTTCTGGGTAAGGAAATAGACGCATCCTCCCTTTTACGCTTAACATTTTTTTACCTTACTTTTTTGTTGGTAAGATAATGTTAAACACAGTCTGACGGCAATGCATGTTACAGCAGGTGTCAAGCAAAGGAAATGTTGTGAACAAAAAAACTCTTAGAATAAATGGGGAGTGGGGGGGGGGAACCTTTCCCCTCCCAGACCTTGCACACTTGGAAAATCGTACATGCAAAATCTACCGAAATGCCTGGTATACAAAATGTTAAATCTTCGGATCAAAATGTAAAATTATCTGATGAAAAGAGTGTTTTTAGGAGAAAGTGTACAACAAGTTACATATTTTGTCTGATGATGGTGATTTTGTCGGGTATCCTAGGTGCCAGGATACGACAGATTTTTGCGCATATGTGAAAAACATTATCTTGTTATTTTCTGTGTCTACAATCCTTGACTTGCCTAAGATTTGGAACTCCTGGCGTAGAATTTTACGGAGAACACGAGTCGGAATGCACCGTTCTTCAACTCTTCTTCTTGCCCAATCAGGTACGGTATTTTGCCTTTAATTATAATCTCGATTTCCATTTTAAATTAGTTTTGTCATCAATTAATTTGAGATTACCACTTTTTGATTCCCAATCAGTTTGTGTTTTGTGTTTTATTAGGCTTAGGCGGTTTAAAAAAAGTGAAATTATGTTTCTCAAGCCTTTTCTTGAAATAAGTTATCAGTGTGGACAGATGTCAATTAAAAAAAAAAATTTCTTGGGCATTGTTTCCTCCTAACGTAACGTGTATTAAGCGTTAGGCCGAGACTTTTTGGAAACTTGGCAGCTTCTCTTATACCAGTTTTGGATAGATTATTTTTCACTGCACAAACCTTAGTATCAACGTCTATCCTAGGCTGAAATTATGCAAACTTTACACCAACTTCTGGAAAATGCCGCTCAATTTTACACAGACATCTCTCTCTCCTTTTGGAGCCATGGCGTCGGATGGGAGTGCGTCAAACCTACAGCTCGTTTACTTGACATTTAAGGCATTAAAATACAAATGTGTATCGAAAAGTACATAATTAGTTGTGTAATTGTTTGTTACAAGTTACATTGTTTACACCGTATTTTAGTATAAATTTTAATTTCATATAATTCAGGAAAATGTCATAAAAAGATTTTATATTTTCTGATATTGCTAATACATGCCACAATGAGCAATACCATACCACCACAATGTTTTTGAACCCTCGGTGGGATACACTTGTGCTAGTTATAGAAATATTGCCAATTAAGAAAGGTTTATTAATGATTAAGTTATGCTATTTTAGGGCCGGCTCATCAGCTTGTGTGATGACAACACACTTCATCTGTGGGAAATGAACTGTTCCGATGGAAAACCAAAAATGGATGAAGTGAAGTCGTGTTCGCTAGAAGGAAGGTAAGAAGGTCTTTTACTATTGGGTCTTAACGAGTCTCAAGAACCAACTGCAATCATCTGAATACCTTAACTTGAACAATTTTTAATTGAATCACACATTTTGTTATGTGGGAAGCTTGAGCCTTGACTGCGCCATTATTGTTAACTGCTATGTAAAATATAACACATCGCTAGGGTGGATAGTTTCATTTGGTGAGCTGCACCATTGCTCCAAATAGAAACTTTTATCACTTACATGGTATCCAAACAAAAATTCTATCAGTTCTTGCTAAGTTTTGATTTAAAACTCCTTTAATTCTTGAAAAGTTTTAAAGTAAAACAATATATAATTTTTGCTTCAACAAACAGCTTGAATACGAGCTAAACAAAACTAAACAATGTCCGTTGTAGCTGTTATTGCTGCAGCAAATACTAGTATGGGACCATTTAGACAAATTTTTCCTGGATCTTCCAAGTACAGTGCAGGTTTGTGATACAATGTGGGGTCTATGATAGGTATTTATTTAATTAGTTTTCACTTTTCTTGAAAATTAATTTGTGCTGAATTTGTTTAATTAATTGCTCAAGTAAACAGTCATGCCCAAGTAAACAACAGAAAAAAAAGTGCTCAACTGGGCTTCCCACCATTGTTGGCACCTCAACATTGCTCCGTTTCCCCTTATCACCTTTGACGTAGAGCGGTTGTACCCTTTAATGCTCATAAGTTACGATGTCTTCGAAAGTAGCTAATTATGCACATAGGAAAGCTCGTGGGGATCGCCATTGCAGTTGCATTACCCTCCTCTTGATTTTTTTTGTGCGCTGAATTTATAATAATCTGCAAATACGATAAATGTCAATCAACACATTTGGCGACGTACTTGATGTTTGTAGTCGGTGCCTCGAGAAAGGCTTCAGTTTCCTGTAATGTCCTTCTTGTTTTGTTACTTCAGAAGACATAAAAGATTTAAATTTCTGGGGGTTCGCTGCATTGGGGAGGGGTATTGCTTGCCCATGTTCCCCTGTACTGTCGCCATGTGGAGCATGTTTACTTCAAAACACATGTCGGCAATTAGGCTTATGTGATTATTCACGTGCGTGATCTGTATTCAATCTAGTGAAACCACATTGCCTTTATTCTCATGTTTTCACAAATTTAGTTATCAGACCGTGCCATCACCAAAAGCAAACACAAGTGTGTAGTTAAAAATAATTCCTAACCGCAAGACCCAATGCGATCGGGAACTGTTTGTTTGTGCTGCCATTTTCCAGAAGTTGGTGCCAAGCTGACATTTTCCTGCCAGCAGAGTACTTCCAGCGTGGATCACTCACTCCAGGACTAACGGAAAATGATGCCAATTTCACCCAGCCTTCCGGAAAATGGTGATGCACACAAACAAACAAAAGTTAGTGATCATAATTTGTGTTGGATGTTAAGAAGGTTTGTAGGGTTAGGAATTAACTGTAAATTATGTTGGATTTTGGAGGAGGTACGATCTAATAGACTAGATTTGTGAATAAATGAGAATCAAGGCATTGCGTTTTTCGTGGGCTGAATCCAGTTACGTACATGAATGATCGCATAATTGCTGACTTTTCCATGAACAGCACACTTTTTGGACAGAAGTATGGTTAGAAAATGGGTTATGTTTTAATTACCAGATTTTTGCCAAATTAAGTGCTGTGGCCAATGGGCGGTTAAACAGACAATTTACGGTAGGTTAACGCTAGAAATCGCCTTGCGAGGCGCATGCATTGTTTTAATGCCTTGTTTTGCTTGTAGGTTGAAGAAAATTTCAACGTGTTGCCTCCAAAGCAATGGGGATAACTTGCTAATCGGAACGGAGGGTGGTAACATCTACTTACTGGACGTCAAGTCGTTTGAAATGACAGACCACATCATCTATCAGGACGTCGTTATGCAGAAGTAAGTTTATCGTCTTGCTTTGCGTTAAAATATAACAAATAGGAGTTATATGTTGTATTTAACGGTGATTCCTTACAAGTTGCAGTTAAGAATGTGCTATAAGAACATTTTAACGGTTTCAAAATTGTTGAAACTACTATATCAGTCAAGTGTTGGTATCAGCAGTGGCTTTGAGTGATTATAAGAAATTACTGCTAAATTATAAGAGTATTTCTCTTGTCAAATTGCTGTTTCCTGCTTTTTGTTGTTAGATTCTAGCCCTTCTGTTTGACGTAGCTCTATTAGTCATCAGCTGCTGTGTGGGGTGTTGGATAGAGCAGCTAAAAATAGCTAAAACATACCATAGGAGTCTTGTTTTGACTGCTGGCAGATGAGCTTGCCTAGAATCTGATAATGGGTAGCAGGGAAACAAACGGCTTGATTGTCTTTGTGTGTCATGCCATAATCTGAGAGCCTGTCGAGGTGAAGCCAGTGTAGTGTTCTTCTGGGTGTTTTTTTTTCTTCTTCATTGTTCGAGACTGCAGGCATATTAGTTGGTGTAAGGGACGTTCTACTAAACATGAGCTTTCTAAATAAATTGCTTATTCGCAAAAAAACTATTATTTGGAACAGTATAGTGATTTGTTATAAGACAGTGTTGGAATTCTGTAGAGACTAATGCCTTGGCTGAGTGCATCATCGTAGTGTTAAGTTTCTTATCTGCAAAATACTTCCCTTCAGTATAATAGCTAAAATCGCTTATTTTATGCTTTTCTTTTCTTAAAATAAAAAAAAATTAAAATTTGACAGAAAGTGGGCACTCCAGATGCAATGCACGATATAGATCAGTGGTTCTCACATCTTGCACGAATTTCAAAAGGACGATGTAGTGACTCGTATTTTTCTAACTAACTTCTGAAGAAGGCGAATGCAATTATTCGCCGAAAATTTAAGTGAACATTTGTTGTGTTCTTCTGTGTGGTTTTGTGTACTCTTTCTTCTATTATGTCGTGTCTAAACCACAGTAAACGCCGGTTACCGGTTTTTGCAACATCAAGCTCCTGCCAGGGGCACCACTCTGTATTCAACATTAATACAGGTAGCGTTGCCATGGTTTCTCCTATCACTTTAAGCATGATCGAGTAACATCGTGCCTGTATATGCTCTGTAAGTTTTTAGAACTTTTTCATATCGTCGAAAAAATGTGGTTTTCTCGTTTAAATCACCAGCTTTGCTCTCCCCTTACTACTCTGCTAGTAAAAGCTTAACGAGATTTAGTAATACAGTACTGTATTTGTTGTGTTGCATTTGTTTTCCTTCGGCGCGGAAGTTGTTATCGTAGTTTTGTCACATAGTTGCTTGGATGTAAAATAACCATAATTACGTCCAAGACCATTTGTCAACTGCTGGTGGTTGCAGTAGTATTAGTGTAGTTAAAAAAAATGTCTACTTGGTAGCAAAGCAGTTAAAAGTTAATTAAGTGGTTTTCAAGAGCTGGCACATGGGTTTTTGCTTGGCTTGTGGAACCATTTTAAGCCAGAGTCTAAAAAGAACATTATCGATCGTGCATCAACGCGTTTTCCTAACACTCCGATGAC
This sequence comes from Lithobius niger, assembly GCA_023313725.1. NCBI lineage: Eukaryota > Metazoa > Arthropoda > Chilopoda > Lithobiomorpha > Lithobiidae > Lithobius > Lithobius niger. The sequence continues at coordinate 69,715 of JAHWFP010167720.1, read as the reverse complement.
CATACCAGCCCACGCTCCATTATGATCGCTGTGAAGCGAATCTTTAAAGGCGTGTCACAATTAAAAACTTGAATTTAAAGAAAGACTTTTATCCAAAGTGCAGTACTCTGAACGTGGCTGAACGTAGCATTAAAAGAACATAAATGTTGTTGTCAACAACAAAATATAGGCTATTATTTGTTTGTTTCGTAAAAAAAATCCATCGCTCGCATCTGATAAATCGCGAACAAGAACAAAAAGCTGCTCACCCGCATCAAATTTATTTAGTAGGCCCTAACACTCCTGAAAACCATCTAATTTACTTTTAGCTGTCGAAAGTAAAATTCAGACTTCTTTGTTTGGACAGTGGTAGACTTTTGTGTCCTTGTCTGATTCTGTGATTCAACTGAAGAGAGAAAGTTTGCCCCTATGCTTTCTATGGGCCTGTTGTAAAATGGTTCCTAAGAATTCACAAATGATTGCTGACCGTTTCAAAATTATTGGGGACGACTGTTTTTATAAATTACTGATTATCACCCTGTTTTCCTAGTAATTAACCAACTAAGCTTAGTTCCCACTTGTCTTCAAGTGTTGTCCACTACATGCTGATTGTGCCGTTACAGTGTTGAGTTACTGTGAGAAATGTTTACCAAAAAAAACTGGAAGTTTCACTGTAGATTGTATGTAGTTACTTAGTTATTCCCTCTGCTGGCTTAACATTTTCAATGTAACAACTTAAAGTGAACAACAATGTTTATCCTTTTTCCTTTATTAATTTAGAGCACCACTGTTTCTTTCATTTATTTGTTTCTTTCAGTCATAACAGAATGAAAAGTCAACTTCAAAATCACACACTTTAACATTCACTGTGTCGAGCAAATTTTTGAGTCTTCGTAAAGTTTTGTTTGGGCCATGATCACATCTTTGCCCACTGCTGATTTTCAAATCTGGCCGACAACGTTGCCTCCCGTATTCATAGTGCTGTTTTCAAGCTTGCTTCCTTCCTGTTTCCAAAGCCTGCTCAACTGCCGGTCAATTCACCGCTCCATTCGCCGTCTCACATTCGGATGAGAGGGTCCTTGAATGTTCATAAGCAGGATCTTGTGAAATTTGTGGTGTTTAATAGTCATCGACTCTAGACACCGACGGTGGTGATCACGTGCTGAGTTGGAGCGTGTTAGTTCTTCCGACTTAATTCTATGCCGTTTTCAATCTTGTTCTCATGCCCATTGGAAAAACGAGGAAGGTCGTGGAAACATTGGAAACATTGGCTCAACACGTCAGGAACGGAGAAGACTATAACGGCATTGCAATAAATTGCATGATAACGCACCATGAAATTAAGAGGAAGAGACTGAAACACTGATACACTCCAACTCAACATGTGATCACCACCGTCTGTGTCTACAGTCGATGGCTATTAAACACCTCAAATTTCACAAGACCCCACTTATGAACATTTTGGGACTCTCATTCGAATGTGAGACATCAGTTCAGCAGTGACCTTAACCGGCAGTTGAGTTGGCTCTGGGAACCGGAAGAGAGCAAACTTAACAAGCAGCACTACAAATACGGGAGGCAACGTCAGCCAGATTTGAAAACCAGCAGTGATAAAAAATATGATCAGGACCCAAACAAAACATGATGAAACATCGAAAATGTACTAGAGTGTCTTGGAAGTGAAAGTGTGCGATTTTGAAGTTGACTCTTTGTTCTGTTATCACGGAGTTTCACATATTAAACTATAACGAATAACGATGTTGTTCAGTCATAATTTCTGTGCACTTTCGTCGTAGTTAGAAGCACTTAGTGCAAAACAATATTTGGTTTGACTGTCATGTCACAGCATGATAATTTCAGACAAAATATGTTTGTAGATGTCACAACACGATTTTTTTATCATTTGAGTTATTTTTAAAACGTCAGTTAACGTGATAGAATTAACATGACTGACTTAAATATCTTGACCTACAACACTTTTGTCATCACACTTGTGGCTCTATGATCAATCTATTAAAATGTGTCTTTCCGTTTTCTTTAAGGATGCCAGCACGGTAAGTATATTTTCTGCTTGCTGGTTCATCTTTGCTATGCTTGCGGTATGCTGGACGAATGAACTGATTTTAAAGCAGTTGAGCAACTGCTGAAGTAGTGCTGCAACAGATTTTTAAAAAACGTGCTGTCAAGCTGAAAACTTGCTGGTATAAAAGAACAACTGCAACAATTGTTTGTAGCACATGTTGCGACTTTATGCTTTTTAAGCATCACAGGATCTAAATAAATGCCTGTATTCATGTTGTAAATCTTGCGTCGTATTCCAATGCTTGTCACAAGGTCAGCTGGAATAGAAGCTGCGAGTCGCGCTGACTCGCTCCAGACCAGGTCATTTAATATTGCTGGAAGCTTATTTCACTAAGGCAACGCTGGCAGGGGTTGAGTAGCCTGAGCGAGAACTGGCTTGAATTGAAGTCAGGAGGCAATACTCACACTTTCTATCCACTCGCCTTAGTTTAGAGCCTAACCTGTTACTGTCTTCAAGCTCGTTTCACCGCCGTTGCTTGCCAGTTTTGGTTTGCTTGTCCCAGTCGCAGCAGGAGTGGATATTTTTCACACATATTTGTGGAAAAAACCTTGGTCCAATCAAACCAGAATTGACAAGCAACAGCGGTAAAAACCTAAACCTAAGCAAAAGTCAAAATCTACACAGCATAATTTTTTTACGTAAGTTTTACGCAGCAGTAATAACAATCACTCGTTCGACAACTATCCGCACGGGATAAAATTGCATTGGAGACTACCCCTTTATACATACACTTCTGGTGTCATTAAAAAAGAGAGAAGTTTATCCAGGGTTTATGATGTACATATTGTCATCAAAATAACACCAAAATGCTAGCTTCGAGAACACCTACTTTTGTTCTGCAAATTTTCGACATCGTTCAGACCTTGAGGATGTTCGGACTTTTGTTCGGATATTTTGATGTATATTATATATCGAGCTATTTTGCTGTAGCACTATTAGACTTTTTTAGTCAGACTGACATACGTGATTTTTAGTATTAAACAAAAGAAAGAATTGGGTAGATTGGAGCGAGGGGGGATGGGAGAAAAATCCCAAAGCAAAACCTTTCCGTACTGGAGGTAAACGGCAAAATCAAACCAAAATTAAGGCTTATTTGTAGGCTAGATTAAAAAAAAAAATAGTACCTTTTCCCACACTAAAGTAAAGGAGTGAAGCTCGTGACATTTTTACTTTCATGCAAAAATACTGCACTTCCCTTTGATTATTGGCTAAATATAGTTTATTTATGCTCAGTACATTCAGTTGTGCTTGAGAGTACGAGGGTTGTTTTTGTTATATTAATTTCGTAATAAATTAGTTTAAAATATGAACGAAGTTAGAATTTGGAGGAGGAACGACTTAATAAACTATAAACATAAACTATAAACGTGAATAGGAAATTGTGTTAATGCTAAACTGTAACCAGATCACGAGTGTAAATGACCGCTGACTTTTCCGCGACACAGTAAACAAGCTATTTAAAGTTGATTTTGTTAAATATGTGAAGCTTTTAGTTAATTTGGCTGCAGAAAAATCACGATTTAAAGGGTTCAGACGTAGCTTTCAGTAAATGTGTGAAGCTTTTAATTTATAGCAAAAAAAATGACGCTTGGGGGAGGATAGGGGGCGGTGGCGTTGGCTTTGCCAGGGCATTAATTAGGTGAATTACGGTAATTGTTTGATAAAAAAAATAATACACTGACGATAAAATGTATAAGGGCTGATATTTGAGACAACTTTTATTCGATTAGTCGGATATTTAGACAGGTTGTCTACCAGTCAGGAAATTAGAAAGCAGGTCAGGAAGGCAGGAAATTGGATGGTAGGTCAGGAATTTTCACCGCTGGTAACTGAGATTATATTATTTTCTCTTAAAGCAACATCCCGCCTATCTTATAACGTTCCGCCTGCTTTATAACAGCCACGTGCCGATCACATCCACGCATGTTAACATCACCAAGGTCAACTAGGATAGTAGCTGCGTTCCTCGTAGCGAAGAATGCAGCTACTGTCTCAGTTGGCATTGCGCCTAATAGATGAACCAGCATGAACGCATTAATTGTGTCGTCACAAACCGGTATGATTTTCGTATATTAAAATGGCACTTTATAATTTTTTAGGTTAGTATCTTATAATTTTTCTTCGGCGATCTATTGACATAAATAACTTTAATTTTTACAGCATTAGTCTTTTAGATTTGTGATCTCTTAATTATTAGCAAACAATTAAAAATTAGTTCATGCAAAAACACACAGTTGAAATGGCAAGGTTATGGTAAGCACGCAAAGGATCATATCCGTGCGGGATGCAGTAAATACAGTTCCCAATTATTCAACAGAAAATCTCGTACACGCCACATTTTAATACGGATTTTTAGCTAGGGATTGACTAACTGTAATTAAGTAAAACTTTGGGGGCTATATTTGATGTGACGTATCGAGAAAAATAGTGTTGGGAGGAATGTCCTTTTAAATAGGCTAATGTTGGGTAAAATAAAAATACTTCGTTACACTTGGATAACACATAGTATCTGTATCTTTTTGATGCGCACCCAGCGTTAGCCATGGAGCCAGAAGGAGAGAGGGTAAATTTTGCTAGGTAAATCCTATCGGAAATCCTAGGTTCTTTTACATGCCACAATCGACATGAGCACGAGACATCACAGGGCCCTTCTCTGCCCGAAAATGCCAGGGGGTGGCTTAGGCCGGATTCGAACCCCGGACCTCGGGCACTGGAGACGGTCATGCTAACCATCAGGCCACCTTGCCCCATAACACATAGTATGTGTTAATTTTGATACAGCTTTTTTTGTTTGTTAGGCCCGTACAAGCCTATAGCTGAGCAACCACGTGCTGTTTATCACACACCTCGTAGTACGTTTAGAAGTGCTTCTCCCACAACAAAATAGCAAATACCAAGACTGATTTATAACTGAATCTGTCAGCAGCAACGCTTTGTTTTTAATATTTTGATTATTATTTTTACTTTGCAGATTAGGTCTACAATTATTTCACACTTACCGTGTGTCGCGGAAAACAGTTTTGCGTACTTCACGGTGGATTTGAGTATAATTCTTGCTTGACATGTGTTTACTTTTGTGAGTTTGGTGGGAAACGGTAGTGTGGGAATGCTGTGCAGAGGCAACACTTTTTTTTTTTTAACTGCCTTCCTCCAGAACCCACTGTCAAGGTTTTTTTCTAAAGAGTCAGTTAGTCAGGAAAAAGTCAGAAATTTTCAGCGTGGTATTTTGATAGACATCCTATTGGAATTTCTCGACCTCATAACCGGCAATCCCTTGGAAGCGGGTGGAGTGTACTTTTCTGGGGAAATTGCAGTCTTTTGAAATTAGAAATTACTAGACTTGTAAGTTAACAAAAGCTTTGGAAATTCAGAGATTGAGTGTTTTGAGATGTGGTGTGTATGTTGAGTAGTGTAGTCATTAGACTTTAGTTCTACTGCATGATTTTGAACGGCTGCAGTTAGGTAGTGCTCTGCAAATTCAACTCTTAGTTGCACCTTTGGAGCAGTGAATGTCTTAAAATTTTATCCTAAATTTGTTGCATTATTGATTGCTTCATATTTTATTTCTGTCGTCGTGAAAGTTGATGAAAACTAGTGTTACCCGTTACAGTGTCCCGGACGACTACAAAGTGAACCCGGGTGCAGTGGAGGCAATTGCCGAACATCCCTCTGATCCCAACAAGATTCTTATTGGCTACAATAGAGGATTGATGGTATTGTGGGACAACAAACAGTTAAATGCCGACCAAACATACGTCGGAAGTCAGGTGAGTTAACATTTGTACGCTACTCGGTTTGGCTGTATGAAAATAGGCTACAAGAGAATTGAAACAAAGATATGTAGCAGTTTATTTCATTAAAATGATGTCGGTGTCATAATTAGTTTGCTCGTTAAACGTTAAACTCAATGAACCTTTTTTATGGCAGTGCTTTTGTGCTGCGGGATGGATCATTTCATCAACATTGCAGTTAGGCCACACAAAAAAAAAAAATGTTTGGCTTACAGACGAGGTTGTAAATTGAAACACCAGGCAACCAGGCCTTTTATTTTATTTTTTATTTTATTTAACTGACCACATTTGCCTTGAAATGTACTTAGCTCAAAGCTGAAAGAGCATGCAGTCAGCCTAAAAAAAAATATATTGCTAATTTTTTTAGTTTTTGTCAAATAACTTCGTAGTGGTTTGCGCTAGAGGTTTGAAATTGGCACCATTGGAAAGCTCGTTTCGAGACGGTTAAAATGGTGTACTGGAATGTCAAAAACTGTCAATATTTGGCAAAAATGTGATTTTTAGTGGGTGAATCTAGATTCAGATAAAACGTTTTGACCCTCGATAATTTTAGGCACCCGCATGCGCCTGTAAACCAAACAATTAACTTTGCATGGCCTTAGTGTACAGTCTTATTTAAAGCTGCGGACTCCACATTCAGAATAGTGATATTTTTTTTTTTTTTGCATTCACTGCAAACGGGAAATTAAACTAGTGGATTTGGTTTTGCAATAGTTGACATAATAATTGGATTGCCAGGGTTGTAACCATTTGTTTTTTTGTTTTTTTTATAAATGTATGTAACGCTACACTGACCTAATTCTGTATCGGATGAGTATTGTAAACTTTTCACTAGAGTATCGATCTTGAAAATCTTGAGTGATAGTCTACTTTGGATTTTTAATCTATTACTTACATTCATCTTAAAAACACACGCAAACCAAAATTGCAGCACAAATTCCCCATTTCGATTATATCACCAGGAAAGTTACTCGTGAGTCTGTCACCTTCTTCAGGCCACTCAAAACACTGATTCAGTTTACAAATAACTCACATGTGCTTCACAACTGAGAAGCACAGTAATTTCAAATAGTGTACATAACTACTTTCTGCAAATGAACGACACGTGAGAGTTATTTGTAAACTGACGTAGTGTTTTGAGTGGCTTGAAGAAGGTGACAAGACTCACGAGTAACTTTACTGGTGATATCAGTGAAAATGTGTCTGCTTTGCAAGATCCGACTGGGAATGAGTGCTGCAATTTTGGTTTGCAGTGTTTTTAAAATGAATGTAAGTAACTGAGTATCGACAGTAGGCTGACAGATACAGGCACACATTCTGTTTTCGAGATTATTGTAGTGGCTGCCTTTGCTGTGCTTCAGGTTAGGTGTGGTTAACTGTGATTTTTTGTTAACGTAATAAAATACGTAGCTCAGTTAAGCAAGGGTACTGTTGCTTGAAGTAAATAGAATGAATCGATTTACCTCCTTGAGTGGGTTTTTTGGGCTTAATGCTACGCTATTCTATGGCACTGCACTGCAGCCAAAAGAGGCGTGGAAAGCAGACAACAACCGCGACGCGACACTGGCAATCCAGCACGAAATATCCCGCGGTTCAGTGCTTATGAACCTGCAAGGCCCCTCAAATCCTTCAATTCAGCATCTATCTCATCAGCAGGGAACTGAGCGAGCGCCTTGCGAAAAAATGGCATTAAGCCGCCTTGTAAATGCGGAGGGCTACGAGTTGCGTCGCGGTCGTTGTCTGCTTTCCACAACAGAGGATGCACGTCGGACATTGTAAATAATGTAAATTTTGCAAATTAATTACTTGTGGTGGCCTGAAGAAGACAGACGGACTAAATTTTCCATTCTTAGTCGGCAGCCTGTCGAAAATTCGCAGATTCGCTTAATCGGGTTTGATGTTTTTGAATTTGAGCGTGAAATTGTCTTCGTGAAGTAAAAACTAAAGTTTAGGTTTAAAATGCCATACTAGATGTCGCGCTAAACTGCATATTTAGTGAAGTTACTTCTACAAACTTTGTTTGGTGCTGGCTAGTGTTGGGTGGTAAACTGGTTCTCAGGGTGTACCATCGTACCAAATACCATGCATTGTTAAAATACCAGTATTCCTTGAAAAAAGGGCTAAAATTACAACAATAGTTCATTCAGTCCTTGTGTTGTAGGGCTCAAAGCAGCACAACAATCAATTAATGGCAAAATTGGAATTCTAAACAATGCACAAAAATGCAGTCAACTTGCATTTCTTTGCTGTTTAACTAGTGTTTGTTTACATTTACATTTCTACTTGTATAACTTGTTAACTACAAATTTTGGATGGTGGTTTTTTAAAATCAAATACAGTAGAATCTCAATTATCTGAACCAATTGGGACCGAAAGGTGTTCGGATAATTGAAAATTCGGATAATCAAATTTACTTGCAAATAAAAGAAGACAAATTTCTTCTTTACGAAGTTTTAGTGTTTGTGAACTTTGCTTGATTGTATAAGACTATCAAAAAGAAAATTTTGCATGAAGTGACTCCAGGAACATAAATAAAGCAAAGCCATTGCTTATTCATTTGCTAAAAAATGGCAAATTTCTGAATATTTTCTAAGAATGGGAGTTCGGATAATCGGGGTGTTGGATAATCGAGGTTCTACTGTACGTTGTGAAATGTGCATTAAGCTTAAATCTGTGTGGGGTCAATGAATTTTTTTTCGATTAAAACTGTCAGCAAAACACATTTTTCAATAAAATTGGTGTTAATTAAAAATTGGGTGTTGGCACCACATCACTATAATACCATATACCGCCTCATTCACAAGTAACGGAAAAAACCGAGTACCGGGATATTAATCTTTGTACCGACACTAGTGCTGGTCTATTTTGAGGATATCTTGGTGCAAGTTTAGAGGAAATTCCTTCCTTTGGATGAGATACTTTATTAACTTAATTGTGCTAAATGCCGTCAATCACCTGTCAATCGCACACGTTCTGTAAAATTAATTTGATAAAAAAAAAAGGGGGGGGGGAGGGCCATAACGCTACAATTCAGTTTTCGAATCTTCCGTCCATGGAGGTGTTTAGGCCTAACTCCATTACGGAAAAGTCTGCGTTTATGTCACATACGTGATCTGGGTTTCGTCTAGCATTAACGCAATGTCTTTATTCTCATTTATTCGCTTTATTAGTTTATTTAGTCTGCCGTATGTTAATTTTGCCGTAGAAAAGCCACAATTTTAAGGGATAAAGAATCGATTTCTGTAAATGTTTGAAGCTTTTAGTTAATTTCTATAAAAAAAATTACGATTCAGGGGTGGGGTGGGGGGGGGAGGTGTAACTAGGTTATTTCACGATTTCTGACCGTAAAGCATTTTATTGTTTGAATGTTCAGGAAACAAAAACGCACAATTTCAGACAGCAGAATACTTTACCAGCATCCTTGCGAATTTTCGACAGACCGAATCACTTGTCTCTCTTCACGAGCGATGCTATATCTAAAACTTTTTCTTATGTCGTCATTGTGGGAATCACTTTTAGAAAGTAGTGCTCCGTTCTGGCGTGTCCTCCAGTACTTCTCGGATCCGTTGTTCCATTGATTGGAAAGTAGTTTGGAAGTACACGAGGTCACGCCAGACCGGAGCGCTACTTCCCAAAAGTGATTCCCATGATGATTATGTATGAAAAAGTTTTAGAGCTAGTAGGGCCTGATGATGACGGACGAGTGATTTGGTGTGTCGAAAATTTCCAAGAATAATTGTTTAGTATTCTATCGTCTGAAATTGTGCGTTTTTTTTGTTGCCTGAACAATCTGAATATACGAAATGACTTTCAGTGTAATAACCGTTACCAAATTTTTAAAGCATTGCGGGGGGGGGGGGTTGTTATAGCTTTGCCAGGGCTGTTATTAGGCACTTTACGGTAAATGCAGGTGCAAATTTTTTTCGGTTGCTTTTGGATTTAAATACTAGACCACCTTTAGCTGGGAACTCTAAGCTGTGATGTCAAAGGCTAGATTCCAACTGTGAATCTGAAATAGGTTTGCATCTGTATTTATTTAACATTAATGGAACATGTTTAGCTTCTTTTTTGTAACTAAATTGTGTGTTAACTCTTTAGCAACTGGAATCCGTGTCATGGCAGCGCAAAGGGAATGAGTTCATGAGCGCCCACAATGATGGCAGTTACATCGTGTGGAGCACGGCTGATTCAACAAAGCCTGAGCAACCGGCTCATACTCCTTACGGCCCTTTCCCTTGCAAAGCTATCAACAAGATTGACTGGAAGAGTGCCAAGCGGTGAGTGATCCAGTTTTCTGTACGTAATATTACTGCTCAACATGCCGTCGCTCATTCTCAGCCCAATAGCCGCCAATTACCATGGAAGGGAATGCATGTACAGCAGTCCTTGCAAAAACATCTTATAGGCTTGTTGAAACAAAGGGCCAAAAATTGCAGTAAATTAAATGCTTTTTCTTGCTGGTAAATTGGCTGAAGTTGTGACTTGTTTTCTTAAAACAACAAGAGTAAATTTTAGCTAAAATTTATAGGGTTGGGGAGATGAATTTGTAGCTTTAAAAAGTCCCTATTGAAGCGTGTTAAATTCATTCCTATTACCGTAGTTCCAGCCGAGTTTTCAAGGTGCGTCACACGTAACATCTGAACATGGAAATTACTTGTCACGCTTGCTTTAATTTCCATGTTTAAGATATTTCCATGGAGTTTCAAAGTAATCCCAGTAAGCCTACTGATTTGCTTTGGTAATTTTTGCTTATTTTTCAGCCCAAATCTAGAGTAAACTAAATTACAACTAAGCTAAACTAAATAATAATTAAATACAAGCTAGTTTCGTGGAGGTTAGTTTAATTTTAGGCTGAAAACTGAGTAGAAATTCCCACATAAAACTCGTGGCACCCTCTATAAACTTAGACGGGAGAAATATAAGGGTGACTCAAACACGCCTCACCAGGGGGGGGGGGCCTCAGTCACAAATTCTCCTCCCGTAACATAAATTCTTGATTTTGGTGATTACAAACTTCTGAACCCATTGGTATTTTTTTCTTGTTGGATGGCTCGGTCTATGAATATTAATACAGATGATTGCATATTGCTAAACACCATAAGGCCGTTTAAAAAAAAAGTGGCCTTTGTAAGTCCCGAGATTTTTTCTTGGCAGAACTTCTGAAAAAAGCGCTACACACTTTGGATCTAGACCATTGGAAAGCTACTGGAATACCCTTTAACCCTTTGACTGCTGAATTAATTTTCTATCTCCACGAAAATATGGGATAACCTGGACGGGACTCGAACTAGCAACTTGGAGGAACTCTTTAACTTCCGGCACACGCCTCTACCAACTTGGCCACGGCCGTCTCTATAAAGGCCGTCGGGCTTGTTAAGGGAACCTAGTATTGTTGTCGTTTCTCCATTGTTGGCCATCTCGTGCATACTTTGGTCTCTGTTTTTAGGGCCCAAAGCTGTGCTTGTGTTTTTGGCAAGTATACTCGTCGCCAGCAGTTTAAGGGTTAATATGGTTTGTAGTGAAACGTCTTTACAACATTAGTCCATGGGTCATTGAAAACGATCAACTTAGAGTTGTTGTTTCAACAGTGTATCGTCCCGTACAGAAGTAAGTGTTCACAAGAGTGGTCAAAAGATAATCTTCGTCGTGACTCAAATCAACCCCACCCCACAGTTGATCTCAAACAGACTTTTTGAAACATGCTGCTCCAATTCAGGTCTTTGTGTCCTGCTGAATCTGCTGGTGGATCGTTGTTGGTCACGAATTGAGTCTGAATCTTGAATGAGACCATAAATATTGATTGGTCCAGTATATTTCTATAGAAAGAGGTCTATTTGGGACCATCTGTAGGGTCCTTGTGAAACCCCGCTAGTGACTAAATATTTTTGTAAAGTGGACCACTGATAATTCTTACCAGATTTAGTGTAGCTTAATTCATCACTGGGTAGTACACAATTCTTTTCCCTAAATATTTTTTTTTTGTGGAATGTTGTTTTTCCCCTGACTGTTTACATGACTTTAATATACCTATTGTTTCTTTTTTCCTTTCAATTCCATAGTGGAGACTTTATAGTGTTTAGTGGAGGAATGCCCAGAGCTAGTTTCGGTGATCGCCACACGGTGACTGCTACCAGTGGCGAAAAACATGTGGTTTTCGAGCTGACGTCACGAGTAATTGATTTCTTCACCGTCTCCGACACAGCAGAGGATTATGGTAAGATGGTTACACCATATTTTTCGTCATCTCCGTTGTTGCAGAGGATCTTGTCTAAATTAGACATGATCGATTTCGACAGGTTTTCAGCTTAGCCCGTCTGGCTGAATAATTCAAATGAAGTGTTAGTGTCTTTGAATTTTAAATTTAAATTTGTTAATTTCAGTTTTTATATATTCAATCTTCACATTTCTCAAAACCAAACCAGGGTTCCCACTGACCTGGAAAGTCGGAGGAAGTCAGGGAATTGAAAAATTGTCGGAGAAAGTTAGGGAAGTTTCGAAAACTGCTACGAGAGTTCATTTTACGATCTTGTTTAAGAATTTCAAAAAATTATGCTCAATCTCAAAACAACCATAATACTCTACCGTATTCCGGACATTTTTGACAGTTCTTTTTAGTAGATGGAACACACTTCAACTGTCTTCATTAGGTCTGGTATTGTACTTGCTTTTCTTTTTTGGCTTACAACATGGCGTGCGCTTGGTTTCGAGACGACCACCAAGTTTGAAACCAAGCGCCCGCCATGTTGTAAGCCAATGATGAAAAGCAAGTACAAGTCCTGTCCTAATGAAGACAGTTGAAGTGTGTTCCATCTACTAAAAAGAACTGTCCAAAATGTGCGGAACACGTTAAGAGTATTCTGGTTGTTTCGAAATTGAGCGTAATTTTTTTCAAATTCATGAACTAGATCGAGAAAGTTAGGGAAAACTACCTTATTTTAGTGCAGTCAGGGAATTGAGTTGTATTGTTTCTGGTTTCTTTTATATCCCATGGTAGAACACCATAAGTTTCTATTTGATTCCACCCAAAAATAAGTGCACACGATAAGCTGGAACCAGCCCGTGTTTCGTAGTGTGAGAAACGTTTTTGTACTGGCTAGTGTTGGACGGTAAACCAAAAATACAACAGTACCACTGTTAAAATACTGGTATTGCAAAGCACTAAAGTTTTAACAATAGTTCATTTAGTCCGTGTGTTGTAGGGCTCAAAGCCTACACGTACAACAATAGTTAAAGATCAACATTATTAAAACTGGAATTCAAAACAACGCATAAAAAAGCAGCTAACTTTGCACTTCTTTGATGTTAACAAAGAGACTTAAATATGCAGTGAAACAGATATGTTCAGCTTAAACCATAATACCAGGTACCGTCTCATTCATAAGTACCAGGGAAAACCGAGTAAAGCCTAGTACCGGCATCGGCTAAAAAATTCTGGTACCGCCCATCGCCAGTGTTAGTGCTGAACTAGACGCTACCGAGGAACAGCAGTACAGCTCGAAAAAAATTCAATGGTAAGACTAGAAATAACTATAGTTAAATCCAGTATGGTGGCCAATTTGAAACGTGACCATTAGCCAAACAAAAAAGTAATGCTGGGTATTGTTGCACTGATAACAATGGTGGGATGCACGTTATAAAACCGACATACACATACAGCAGTTGTAATAATACTTAACTAAATTTAAGTGTTTGAAAGGTTCTCACGAAACTACGTCCCATTCCTTGACTGGAAATAGTCAGGGAAAGTCAAGGAATGGGACTTTTTGGTGAGAACCTTTAAAACACTTAAAATTTAGTTAAGTATTATTTATTACAACTGCTGTATGTTCATAACAAAATCTTTGACTTCTTCTATAACAGGCATCCCACCATTGTTATCATTGCAGCAATACCCAGCATCACTTTTTTGTTTGGACAGTGACCACGTTTCAAGTTGTATCAATTTTTGCTCTAGCCAAATGTTTTAGGACTAAATTAGGCTTCGCTCTCAGGACTATGGGGGGATTCTGCCACCATCGCCTTACTACGGGGGACAGGGACACTGATTGGTATAGATGTTGCTATTTCATCAAGAACCAATACAAAGAAGTCTGTGTCAAAACTATTCACTCCACTAATTCTGCTCATTTTCACAGAAAAAGTCACTTAGCAATGTCTTGCTAATTTGCAACTGATGGGTGCAGTTTTCATCAGGCACTTTAGCTCTTTCTGGCTACATCTTTTCTCGCTGTTGGAATGTACAGTATCCAAATCCACCTCCAATCGGTGCCTCCTGTATTCGTTAGGTTGTGCTTCACTTCCAATTCTCCATTGCTGCTTAGCATGCAGATATTCGGTTTCAGATCAGAATCGGTATTTCTTATCGGATACCACACTTTAACCTTGATGATATAGAACGTCATCTTTTCTGCCTGCTGACTGCCACAGTTTTGAAATGGAAGTGCAATACGAAGTCTCATTCTGAACGAAATCAGTACCTGCATCGATAACTCTCTGCCTTTAGACTGCCATAATTCCGGAAATAACAGTGCAACACGAAGTCTCGCCTTGAATTTATTCAGTTATGGCATCGGTATAACAGATGAGATAACGTGCGGTATCGGATCAGTTTACATGGTATTGGGACACCCTTAATGAAATAAAAGTAGGGATCGACCGGACTGCCTACATGCCGGTACCACTGGCCCCGGTTCCTTGAGCAGCCGGTACCAGTTCCAGGTCCATTTACCGGTGTTGTTTATAACCACCTTTCAGTACTAGTAATCTAGGTCATACAGTTTAAGCACCATGTTAAACATTTTCACAAAACACTTTCATTTTCATTGCTCAAGAAAAGTAGGCTACATTGTTAGTTAACAAAGGATATTTTGATTCGATTCATGAACGATAGCCTGTAAGTGGGATTTCAAATAGGGCCATAAAGCTTAAAGTTCTAAAACTTCGACACATGAGGTGGTTCACAAAAATGCATAACCTGAAATTTTTGAAAATTTTTTTAATAAACGTGCAAAAGGAACCATTTTTAGGAATAGAAAATCCATTTCTGATTCCGAAAAAGTGCATCCTATTTTTCGTACATTTTTAAAAATGGTCGACATTCTTTTGGTTGCAGAGGACTCCAGCCACTATAACAGTATCAATGATGCACCGAGCAAAAGTTGAATTTTTTTTTGGTTTTCAAAGTTCTATTTTAAAACTTTCGAAAATAGATCCACTTTTTTCGGAATCAGAAATGGATTTTGGATTTCGGACAAATTTTCATATTGTGCTTTTTTTTGTGGACAACTCTTTACTATGGTTACAGATCGTTTTTTCTTTGATTTTGAGCCATATTAATAGCAAAATAGCGGGAAAGAATAACAAAGTTCGACAAGCACGATGCACGTATTTTGGTTGTATCCCTGAGTAACCTTGTATGGGGTCAACACTAGCTCAATATTGCGCTTCCGCGTTGACACAAAGGCTTGCGACGCGAACTTATGAACTGACTGGCGTCCCATACAATCGAATTACCGCACATAAAAAAAATATTAAATTTATTTAATCTCAATCAAATCAAACTAACGAATTAAGGAAGGAAAATATATTTAATTATTTATAATTTTATTTGGCATCTGTTGTGTTCCGGTTGAACGTTAACACCGTTAAATGAATGGCGAATTAGCTGCAGATTGAAACCAATATGGCGACGCTGTTCACATGCAGGCAGAGTCGTTTCGTCATCAATGGGCGGGGGACCTATGGATAGAACGACGAAGCTTCATTCCTAAGCGATCAGGGCATTGTCAAGTTCAGTAAACGACGAAACGACTTTGCCTGCATGTGAACTTGTCGCGACCTCTTTTTCTTCAACCACGCTGCTACTGTAGCCATAATCCCCATTTCTAGCCACTATACCGTAGCTCTGTCAATACGAAGCAGCAAACGAAATATTCCCAGTTGAAGGGTAAATCAACACAAATTCATATTCAAATTAAAGTTTATTGCGAACTAAGATTTATCATGAAGATACTTTATTTAATTTTTTTTTTATCGTGCATTGATTGCAGCGATAATTGCCGGTGGTATGACCGGCAGCCGAAAGTTGGAGTCGGTCCGGTCGTGGCCGGTGTACCCAAAACCGGCCGTTCCAAAAGATCTGGACCTGGTCCGGTCGATCCCTAAATAAAAGTGTTAAAAATGGCAGTTATATTTGTAATTTCAATTATAAGAAGTAACAAGGAGAATATTTTTTCTATTTCTTAATTCTTATTAAGTGCTTATATTAAATTTTTCGGTTTAAAAAATGAATGTTGGTATCGGATCGGCATGGCAATTGTCGGATCGGCAGAAGCCTGTATCGACAATCGTTAATTATTTAAATCCCTATTTAAGTGACTTACTGAATACTTTTATGTCCTCGGAAACAGCAAAGAGAGGCGGCTACATCTCTGAGCTTTCTTCATGGGCATAAAAACTACCCAGTAACTACACCAACGCATTGTTGCAAAATAGGGCGTAATTATTACTTTTAAGCACTTTTAACCTTGGGTTAGCCTTATGGGTTGAAAGAAGCCTGGCATCCACTTTGCATATTAGGCCTACAAATGTCAGCATTGACGTCAACCTGTTTCCGCAGATCGATATCGTGATATAAACTAAAACTTACAATGACTTGCAAAAACTGGAGCTATAAGAAAACACCGGCAGGTGGTAGCTACTGTGGTTAGCAGATGACATCATCAGAAAAAATAACAACACCACAAATTTGAAACACTGTTCGTTGAATTTACGGTGGAAAATTGATTCTGGAAGAAAAAAGATGTTATAACTCTTCTACAAACTTTGTCCTTCTTCTTCAAAAGGTAAATGCAAAAACGTAGAGATAACATAAAGTCAGTCAGTCAGAATTCGAAACTGCCGTTTCAATGTCTCGCCAACTGATGTCTATACTCCGTTTAAATATCGATTGCCACAGTTGATTGAGTTCGTCAGATACGTCGGGTCAGACCAACCTAGTGATGGCGGATAGGCAGGTCTGCAAATGTTCACAAGTGCCACGTTGTTGACTCGGAATTTGCTAATGGCATTCGATTCCAATCCATGAAGGTGTGATTCTTGGAGAGAATTGAAGAATAGCAGGATAGAGGTGTTATTCCATCCAACGACGTGGTGACGGTGTTGTTTAATGAGCATTGCAGTGCCACTTGTGGTGGTTCCTTTCTTAACGTCGTTTTTGTGCTCACCAATTCTCTCCTGGAGTTTTCTTTTCGTTGCCCCGCAAGTCTCATAAGGCATGCAGTACACTAAACCTTTTCTGTCAAAGTGTTTGAGGATCACAGCTGGTTTAACAACCATCGAAAAACTTGAGCATCTGCATTTGTACGATTTAATTCTTAACTGGGCTTGTACAGGACGTGGAAAACCTGGAAAGTCATGGAATTGTTGATTTTCAATACTCTTGATTGAGAAAACCTTGAATTTTACAAGGTTATTTTTTCGAATTCATAGAAAGTCGGGGTATTCCAGTAAAATTAAACATTTTTATTATTTAACTTCACTAAAATTTAAATTAAAAAAAAATTCTTCCATTGTAACTAGCTTTAATGTCTAAGGCCGCTGCATGGTGGTAGTGGTTCAACCTTTCGAATTACCTTTGAACAAACTAATGAGTGAGCCTATGACGTCAGCGGTTCGTCTCTTTCGACCACGTGTAGAGCAGATTGCCTGTTAGGCCTAATGTGCAATTGTGCATGACATCATGTTGCTGCATGCTTCGTCACGTTAGGGAAAAATGACATTTATATATATATATATATATATATATATATATATATATATGATAACACAAGAGATAAGGCAGCAGGCACCGACCAGCCATGGCCCCGCATGATGTTTGGAGGGATTGCATTGTGGGAAAGCATTTCAGGGTAGCATGCTTCATGAAGGAGAGCTTCAAGTCTGCCTTGAGTGATCAGTAGAGTGTAGGGTTGGGACACGGTTAAACGTTTAAACGGTTAACCGGAAGTTGAACGTTTAAACGTTTCGCATTTTACGTTTATTTATAACCGAAAAAATGGGAAGAGGGTACTAAATTTGTAAACATTTTGTTGCAAGGTGTCAGTCTTATGTTTTGTCTCATCATACTTAGCATTTTTTTTTATTAATTATTTTATTCTGATTGGGTATCCACAAATTTTGTTTATGTAATGTACAGTAAAACCTCAGTTATCCGAACTGAAGTTTTACTGTATCCGATTATCGGAACTGCTCTTGGCCAAAAATACCGAAAAACTTCGGCTAAAGAAATCGCAACATTTTCTGAACTGGGCGATTTTGGAATGCTGACAGCCACTGGTCATGCTTCTGCAGTATTTTTTGCCCACTCTGCTATTTTTTTAAAATGTTTTTATTACCTTAAAGTTGTTTAATGTCATCAAATAATAACGAGCATCGACCGCGCTCGTGCAATCCATTGCGGGCCGCCATCTTGGCTCCTAGCCGGCTCTACACAAAGGATGCGTGCACACTAGCTCCAATGGAAACGGCCGTTATTCGCTTTGCGTGACGTCATTTCATGACTGGCCCTGACGTGTTCAACACGTTCCTAACACGAATCACCAATCGGAGCTCGCGATATTAAAGGAGGCATCAGCAGCTGTTGAAACGGAGCAGTTTATTCATTGAAATTAATGTCAACATTGATGGCAGCCGTAAAGGGGATTTCCGGGAATTCCCAGAGTTCAAACGTGACAAGATGGCGGCCGTATGTTGTTCCATCGTTAATGTGTCACGATCGTTTAAACCATTTACTATTTTCATCACACAAAAGTAATTTCACGCCAGTTTTGACGACACCACCAAAAAATATACTAATCAAGATAAATAAAAAATGTTATGATTAGGCCTACTGCAAGATTTACTTCCCGCATCGACGGATCAAATAGATGGAAAAAACAGGTACCCTGTGTTTACTACTAGTGTTACGATTCGATGAACTTAATACTTTGCATATTTTTTCCTGATAATGTTTTCGGACTTTTTACTGAATGTCAACAACGATCGTTCATAATGCTTTAATTTTTTTTTAAATAATTTACGATACAATTTAAATTCATCTTTGGAAATGTAAATATTGGTTATTTAGTTTAATTTTAGTTAACAACAAATGCAGGTTGCCATGTTTTTTTTTTTTTTTGTTGGTGAGGAGGGGGGAAGAACCGTTTAAAGGGTAAACTGTGAGTTAGGTTCGTTTAGTAAACATTTAGGCAAATAACCGGTTTTTCCCAACCCTAGTAGAAAGTGGGGATCATTAGCCATGGGATTTTTTTTTGGGGGGGGGGGGGTGATCCGCGAACATGAACATTGAATATAATATAATGGATATAATGGATGTTACCATTAGCAGTTGCGGGGAAGGGTTGGGGGCTTTTGGTGCACTGATTAAGGGAGCAAAGCGGCGAATGAAAATTAGCGTTTGCTAGCCAGTGTGTGCAACAATTTGAAGAAACTCACTTCGGTCGAACACGGACATACACATGAGCTACCATACCTAACCAGTGTTGCAAGCTGTGCATTCATCACCACACTCACTCAGCTATAGTTTGTTCCACATTATGTTTTCAGAAAACTGACTTGATAACGACTCGTTTCACTTGCACTAAGAGTGGAAAAACATGTGGAAATCACACTTGTAGACTCTCCACTGTTACTGCTAGAGTTTACGAATGGGATGTTTACGGATTTTTTTAACTCGTAGTGGAAGAAAACGTGGCGTCAAACAGTCAGTTTTCTGAAAACATAATGTGGAACAAAGTATAGTAAAGTCAATAAACCTAATGGAAAGTCTGTTAGACATAGTATGTGATAAAATTTCTTACCAGTGCGAATCCTGTTTTACATATTTTATGCGTCTCTTAATGCTTATCGGCTTCAATTCTGCATTATGCAAGTGCAAGTTGACCATGCTTATTAAGTTAGGCCCAACAAAACTAATCCTTTTGACTCTCAGCTTTTATAAGCTCCGACACTAAATTGGTTTGTTTTATTTTATTTAGAATTTGATGACCCCCACTGTTTGGTGGTGTTGGCGGAGGAAGAGATGATTGTGGTTGATCTGGAGAGTGAAGACTGGCCATGCTTCAAACTTCCGTACCTAGCGTCCCTTCATTCGTCAGCCATCACCTGTGCTCAGCATTGCAGCAACGTTCCCGAGGAATTGTGGACGAAGATTACGACAGCCGGAGAACAGCAAGCCAAGGATACCTTCTCGCAGAGAGTAAGTGTGTAAATGCGCCAGTACTAGAGCTGAGCTGAACTGAGCTGTTGTCTCGTAGCAGGAATAGCGCTCAGTCGTGAATTGAGTGTCATAAGTTTGCCTTGTCTCCAAGTTACCATGGTGCACCCTCAAGTCGCTGTAAATCGTCAATGTAGTCAAGGTGCCTAAATTCGGCTCGTTGTCAAGTCATGAAGGACAAATGTGTTGCCATGATGGCTTCCCATTCGTTACGCTAGGACAACATTTAGGATTTTGGACCTGCCCCATGACGCTATTCAAATACCAGTGACTATGAAGGTTAGTCACTGTTTGGGGTAATTAGATACTCCTCACTCTTACTCCTACTTTTATTCGCTACCCGGGCCCCAAGTTTCAGTGGAGGGTAAAGGAAATCCCTTTTGTGCGGAATTGGTCTCACGGGGTCACTATGTCTGATTGGAGGGTGGGGCTAGGGGCTTTAGTGTTGTACAACTGGCAACTTCAAATTGAATCAAGGGGTGTTTAATCGAATGTAATTTCACGTGAATTAGTATTTAGAGAATAAGAAATTGGTGGTTGGTGGGGGGGGGGGTACTGGCCCCTCACTTTGGCCCTCGGATGTGATATTTATATCTGCAATCTCTTTCAGTTCGGCATTGTCTAGTCCTTGAGAACCTAAAGTTTACAAATTGATCATTTTTGACGTGACCCGTATTCCATTTGGGTCTTTAATTGAAAGGAGTTTTATTATGGCCGTGCAAAGTTAAAAAAATGGTTCTCGGGCACACACAGTTGAAAAATCGATGAGGGATGAGGCTTTTTTTTTTGTAATTTTCATGCATTTTGAGGTAGCCTAAAAGAAAAAAAAAACGTTTGCGCTCTGAAGTTAGTTTTCATTGGAAGTTGACTTTTATTAAGCCTAAAGTATTGTGTCTTTTTTTTTTTTGTTGTTGTTGGCTTCATTTTGCCACGGGTTGCCTTTGCGTTTTGTAGCTTAAGGAACATTGCAGGTTGCATAAATGCCTTTAGCATTTGCACCTTTCTTGCGGTTATCAGTGGTAGGGCACTTCAAGCTTGCTGTACTTAAACAACGATAAATTTGTTTTTACGAACACTTTCTTGTCCCTTTAAGCAGTATGAACGCACATATACGTCTGCTACGTTGTGGCCCAAATGGAGTAACGACGTATATATACGTCGTAGCTTTTAAGGGGAAGTGCGGGTCAAAAAATGCAATTTTCGGCCAAAATATCGACATGAGAAAAGCTGAAATTCACTACCTACGTTGTGAATCGATTTCTGAAAAATAAAATGTTGTTCCCGATGTCTATAATTTTATAAAAAGCACTTTCGTTGAGTGTAGTCTCACTAGAAACTGTACAAATTTTGTGTTCATTCGTTTTTTCGGAAGTTAGAAAGCAAAAAAATTGGTCATTTTCAATCAGCGGTAGCGATCGAACCATTTCACTGGACGCCGCCATCTTTGATGCATTGAAAAGCTGGAATTCCTCTCTATCCAGGCCTCTCAACATATTTTCTCGATGGCCATTTGGCATTCGCGAATCAGATGGAATATAAGAAGCTGTTTCTGGCTGTCTCAAGCTATCTTTCCAAAGCAGTTCAGAATGCGTTCCCTCATTGGCCAGTTGGCACTCGTGACCGATTGGCGTGCTCTCATTGGCTGACGAGCGATTTTACAAAGGTTGCCATTGGCACGCTTTGGATTTCACGCGAACCAAGATGCGTGCGTGTTTGCGTTCAGTTCGTCGATGAAAATTACGAAAAAGATGAAGTTTCACTGCATTAAAAATTAAATCAGCAGCTACGATGCACAACTAAAATGGAAAGGAGCCTATAAACCTTCACTCTATCGCTTATCAGGTGGGAACAACGTTTTGTAGCCTAACTAACGCCGACTTCGGACGCTTTTTTTCAACATGGAAATTTCAATTTTTAGTTCATTACCGGCCGTAATTTTATGAAACGGATCTCCAAAACTAGGCCTATTGAAGCCATTTATCCGATTTTTTTCTGTGCACTCTTTAATGAACACATGTTGCGTGCACGTAGCAAGTTTTAGAAAACCGTGTCCAATACTTTTCGCAAGAATAAGTATATCGTTAGTGCCTCATTCGGAGAAAATAACAAACCAAAGAAACCAAAAAAAAAAAAAAAATGACGCGGGGCTTTTTAGGTGATGCGATGGTGCCTGAGAACCATTTTTTCAAGTTTGCATAGTCTAAAAAACAAAATTTTATTTGAATTTTATCAGACATATTGAACGTAGAACGTATGACAAATTTTCGGTAAGGCCCCGAAGAAAATTTGCAGGAGAGTTTCTGGAGTTTATGATGCTAGATTTTTCTTGCTTTTCTAGGTTGGACACGTCTCCATACTATATTCACGGCTATTATCAAGCGTGGTTTATGCGGTGTAGCATAGCACTGGTTGGAGTTTTTTTTGCATTGAGTGGGTGACACATAGCATCAGTTTTATGCTAGTCAGATGGACG
This sequence comes from Lithobius niger, assembly GCA_023313725.1. Lineage (NCBI taxonomy): Eukaryota > Metazoa > Arthropoda > Chilopoda > Lithobiomorpha > Lithobiidae > Lithobius > Lithobius niger. Next base: position 47,114 of record JAHWFP010167720.1, on the reverse strand, counting down.
TTCATGTTAAACATGTAACATACCTTAAATCGTAATGACAAGCTAAACTTGAAGGGTTTTCAGTTGCATCTCTTTGTAACTCAATTCTTTCAAATCATCACACAAAATCTTCTTGGCATATCCTTATATCCATATTTCATACTTTGCCACGACGGTGGCACTTTTCAAGGGAATCGAAAATTGATTAGTTTAAATTTAAAATGTGATCTTTTCTTGTTTCCTAAAATACTTACCTTTTGAGTTTAAAGCTGTATTCGTAAAAAAAAATATGGTCCATGCCCAACAGAATCCCAAAAGTTAAAAAGCAACATACTCGTTCCCCACCAAGATGGCTCCCCACATTCCATAGCTTATTGATGCCAACCCAATAGTCCTCACTTTCGTTTCTGGAACAGAGTGAAATTGACTTCTCCTCTCTGAGCTGGGTTATGCCCTTTCTATGTCTATTTGCTCTTCGTGAGCCAGTGTTGGTTGAGCAGACAGAAAGCGGTGCTTAGGCTATGGGGCTGGCAGTCGCAACAAAATTACGGATGGGAAGCCAATGAGGGCCTCTGACGTTGCATTACTGTTCCCCATTGAGGCAGTCGTCATCCCATTAGCAATTGTACGTGAAATTGCATTTAATCCTAAAAAAGTAAGAAGCAAAAATATTTTTATTTTTATTTGTAATGCATTGATTTGTTGCATTATTTACAGGCCAAACTATGAATTACTTACATAAATAGACATAAATCGCTGGAAATAATACTAAGGAAAATTGGAAATTAAGCCAACAGCGAAAATCATACACTAGAAATAACGTAGTTTCCAATTTTCCAAATTTCCAATTTTCCTTAGTATTATTTCCAGCGATTTATGTCTATTTATTTCTCCTTTATTGAGCCTTGTAAGTGTATGATTTGTCTTCCCTCTCCGTTTCTATGGCCGAGTGAATTTCGGTCGAATGGAGCCCTGGTAACGGTTGTGACCTTAATAACGGGTTCAGTGAGTTATCTTTATGCCAGTTGAGGATGTGGCCATAGCGACTAAGGCGCTATGCAAGTGATCTGGGGGCGAACTGGGTAGCTGGTTCGAATCCGGGTCATGCCACTCCGACGAAACGTAAGTGCATAAAGGTGGCTTACTGAACTACGTTATTTCTAGTGTATGATTTTCGCTGTTGGCTTAATTTCCAATTTTCCTATGAATTACTTACAGGCAGCCGTCATTGTTCTAGAAATAATGTTGTTAGGAAGCTAACACAACAGACATTGTCTCAAATGTATTGGCGTAGTAGGAAAAATACTAAAAAATGTAGCATGTATAAGGATAACTAATAACTAAACTAGTTCATTTGACTGATGATGATGTTTGATGTTATGTAGGAGTGGCCCATCAATGGTGGCAAGAACCTGCTGTCCGAACCCGCACCTTGTCGTGATCTTCTGTTGACCGGACACGAAGACGGTACGGTTCGTTTTTGGAATGCCACTGGCGTGGCACTGTATCCTCTTTACAAGTTAACCACATCAAACATCTTTAGTGGAGAAGACGTTGGAGAGCAAAACGCTGTGGAAGAAGAAGAGTGGCCTCCTTTCCGTAAGGTGAGTAGTGTAACCTGTACAGATTTCATACTTTTTAGGCTTCCGTGTTATGTGTATGCGAATGCCTCATACACTTTGTCAATTCTATTTCACGATTAGACGGGAAATAGTCCAATTTTTTTTGGGTGGGGGGGGGTATAGGGGTCGGCCGGTATAAAATTTTACCGATCTGTTCCGATACCGATGAAAGGTAAACTGATCGATACTGATACAATAAAAAAATAAAAATAAAAAAAACACGACTAAAAAAGTTAATTTCCATACAAATGCAACTTTAGTTGCTGGCTTTACGTGGGTTCCAACAGCTGAGATTACCCGAGTAGTTCTTTGCAGCAATCACAACATTTTTATTCTTATTTCTACTTACAGCTTCGGTACATTCATCATCTTGTTAGATTTTAAGTTAGTCGTTGTAAAACTTAAGCACGGATCACGGATTACATTTTTGTTACAAATTGAGGAAATGGCTTTGCTTTTCTCACTTCGTCGTTGCTTTTGCTGTCTGCTTGGTGTCAGTTTTACGGGGAAAAAGGTTGCATTTTTTGGCGTAACGAATATCTGTATCGGAAGTCTTACAATGGTCCAATACTGATATGGCAAAATTACTGATTGTACCGAAACTGATGTAAATATCGGACTATCCATATTTGGGTTTAAACATTACTTAATTGAAAATAAGCAGAAAGTAAAGGTAAGAGGTAATTTTGTGTTTAAAATTTCATTTTAATAGATGTCAATATTGATGTTTTAGGTTGGATCATTCGATCCCTACAGTGATGATCCTCGGTTGGCCATTAAGAAGATAGTACTTTGTACGATGTCTGGTACCTTAGTTGTGGCTGGCACTGCAGGCCAAGTTGTGGTGTTCAGTATGGGTGAAACAGAGATTGACAAAGCAATGGAGGTAGGAATCAGCTTTGATTTCATATTCACATTAAAATATAAATTTTCAGTTGTCATGGGTAGACCAATATTTTCTTAATTGATCATTACAAATATTAAGAGTTGATTTGATACTGTATCTGTGGTTTACGCAACAAAATTAACGTTAGACATGCAATACGAGAAAACTAGAGCCAAGCCAAGCATGCAGTTGTATTCAAACCTGTGGACTAGTACAGTACTGATGGATACTGGAAAAATTTAGTTCTCCTTCGTAGAATCCTCCTCACTGTGTTACAACATTGGGATCCTTCCCTATGCCTACGGCGCTTTTTTACCTCATTAACGCAGTCATTTATGCAAAAATTGCGTCACTTCCGCCTCTATCCCGCTTCCCCCTACCCTGTCCGCGTCCACTCACTCTTTTTCTTGCCGCTGGCGCGTGCAGTCAGACATTCTTAAGCTAAGATTGTTGAATTACTAAGGGGAATTCTTTTCGAAAGATCGTTTTCGCAGTTGAACTGAGGTGCGCCATCTTTCCAAGCAAAGCAGCGTGGCTACGAGGCTACGCGATTGGTGGTGAGTATTTCTATCGATACTGGTTGGAGAGTATTAAGATGGCGGCCGCCATGGTGACGGCAGAATTTGTGGGAACGAAAAACGTGGCGGCCTGTTAGGCCGGCCGAGTACATCCGCACGTGGATATAATTGCTTCTTGAGAACGTGGCGGCAGTGGTTTAATGCGGATTGTCAGGTTCGTAGTATTTGTTTTTGGTTTGTGTGACGGAATTTGAAGGAGAAGGTGTGGTTGGGAGTTCATATGTGAAACCCATTGTCGGAGTCGGTAGCTGACCGAACCGGCGGGAGCCGCGAGTGGCGGACGGTGGAAAAAGTAGTTGGTATTGGTAATAAGAAAGTACGAATGGCTCGGTTTTAAAATTTTTTTTTTTTTTTTGGGACGATGCGAAACACTGGGGTGTGTAAGGCATCGGCGATACCGGGCGGGAGTAGATGAGTTTTGTTGTGTGTGCGGTTGGATTGTTGGAAAACAAGCGCTGGAACAGAGCTTGAAAATGATGAGCACATGGCGTGCTGGAAGTTTGAGAGGCCATAGGGCAGAGTGGGCGGCCATTGGGGCGTCGCCGGCGGTGTTGGATATTGTAGACGGTGCTGGTCTAGAGTTGGGAAATACGCCACCGCTGAGGGCGGTTTCGGCGAGGCCGCCGTTGTTTGACGATGCGAAGGAGATTGCCCCGAAATTGAGCGAGATGTTAGCTCAAGGTGTAATTGAGAGAGTAAAAAACGGAAGTGTGGGATTTGTGTCGCCAATATTTTCAGTGGCAAAGCCGGACGGATCGATCAGGATAATTTTGAACCTGAAAGGCTTGAATGAGTTTGTAGTTGTACGGAAGTGCTACTTGGATACACTACCAAGGGTGGTAGAACATTTACGACCAGGGTGGTGGATGGCTACCATAGATCTGTCTCAAGCATACTATGCAGTGGCAATAAAGGACGGTGCACGACGGTTGTTAATGTTTTCCTGGCAAGGTTGTCTTTACCGTTTTTGTGTGCTGCCATTTGGGTTGGCTTCAGCCCCGGGTACTTTTATGAAGCTTATGTCAGTGGTGAGGCGCTTCTTGCGCCGGGCCGGTGTGTTAATTTTCATTTACCTGGATGATTTTGCAGTAGTAGGCCCGTCCGCAGCAAGTGTGCGGCGGGATGTGCGGAGAGTGTTGGAAACCTTGCGAAAGTTGGGATTTTTCGTAAATTACGAAAAGAGTGTGCTGGTACCGTCGCAGGCGTTGCGATTTTTGGGAATGATGTTGGATCTAGAGTCGGCCCGTTTTGTGCTGCCGCCTGAGAAGCAGGCTGGTATGGTATGCGTGGTTGCGGGGCTGCAACAAGACCCGGTCACGGTTGTTAAGGAACTTCAACGGTTGTTGGGGCTGGCAGAAAGTTTGTTGTGTGCCGTGGAGAACGGCAAGTTGCACACACGTTGGTGGCAACATGACCTGGTGACCTGGTGTCGTGCGGGAGTGCACGGAGGAAGCCTCTCGCGCGGTTCTTGCGAAGATTTGGACTGGTGGGCGAAGGCTCTGGGTCGCTCAGTGGTAGCAAAATCGTGGGTCTCGGTGGAGGCCACAGTAGTGGTGACAACGGACGCGTCAGACATGGGCTGGGGAGCAGCCACTGGGGATTCGCAAGCGCAGGGGAGGTGGCAGCCCAGGGAGGCTGCCTTGCATATAAATCCAAGGGAATTATTGGCTATGCTTAAAGCGCTAGACGTTTTTGGAGACCTGGTCAGGGGACGGGTCGTGCGAATCCTTTCGGATAATGTAGTGGCCGTGGCATATGTGAATCATCAAGGGGGGACAAAGTCCCAGATGCTAAATGCCATGGTCCGTTGCCTAGAGCAGCGTAGAAGTCAGTTGGATTGTGTGGTACAGGCGGCATTTGTGCCGGGGAAGTTGAATGTGACAGCGGATGGGCTGTCTCGAAATTTCTGGGACAGATTTGACTTCCGATTGTGTACTGCGGTGTTCCAGAAGATTTGTAGGTGGTTTGGGACGCCAGACGTGGACGTATTCGCATCGGAGGCCACGGCCCAATTGCAGCGATTTGGGTCGTGGGGACGCTGCCCAGGGGCAGAGTTTGTGGATGCGTTCAGTGTGAACTGGGGCCCGTTCTTTCCGTATCTTTTTCCCCCGTGTCCTTTAATTGGACGTTGCGTAGACAAACTCATCGTGGATCGAGTTGAGTGGGCAGTACTAGTGACACCGGACTGGCAGTGTGCAGCCTGGTTCGTCCGGCTGTTGGCCTGCGCCAGGGAGGGTCCTTATCCCTTGAAGAGCGCAGGGGCCCTTCTCTGGGACCCGTACTTGGACGCCGAGGTGGCGGATGAGTGGGGTCCCTGGGTAGTCTGGGGTGTAGGTACTGGTTGATTATTATGTGGGACCAAGGTCACCACAGCCATATTCGGAGCGATTCCGAGGTGTGCACTGCTTCCTAATCTATCCCAATGTTGTAACACAGTGAGGAGGATTCTACGAAGGAGAAATGAAGATTCTCCCAGAGAACTTGTTCTCGCCAGGAGAATCTAAGTTCTCTGAGAGGAATCGACGAAACTGTGTTACAAAACAGGGCCCGCCCGCCTCCCTGCATGGAATCGTGCGTTCACAGCAAGAAAAGAGTGAGTGGACGCGGACAGGGTAGGGGGAAGCGGGATAGAGGCGGAAGTGACGCAATTTTTGCATAAATGACTGCGTTAATGAGGTAAAAAAGCGCCGTAGGCATAGGGAAGGATCCCAATGTTGTAACACAGTTTCGTCGGATTCCTCTCAGAGAACTTAGATTCTCCTGGCGAGAACAAGTTCTCTGGGAGAATCTTCATTTCCTTGTCATAATACTTCAGTCAGTCTACCAGTCAGGAAAGTTGGGGAATTATGAAGTAGGCCAGGAAGTCAGGATATTGGATGTTAGGTCAGGATTTTTTACCGCTGGTGAGGACGATACTGTTTTCTCTTAAACAGGCTAATGTTGAGTAAAATAACAATACTTTGAACTACACTTGGGTAACCCTAGTATTTGTTAAATATTAAGGCTGTACCGAACAGATTTAGCCAAACAGATTTTTTGTGTTGATCGGCAAAAATCGGTTCGGTGAACAAAAACCTAACAGATTTTCGATTTTTGCCAGGCCCTTTACAATAAATAAATTCTGTTTCACCGTATGTTTTGCTACCTTTTGTTTTAATTTAGGCTAGGCCTATATGTTTTACATTGCGTCGGCTAAGGTTAATAACAGACAAGTACAGTATTGACTTTTATTTGAGTAAAAAAAAATGTGTTCCAATGTTTGCATTAGCCTACAAGTTTGTGTAAGCCAGAAAAAAAAATTGTTAAAAAAATCGGTAGCGATCGGTTCGATTAAATCGGATCGGTACACCAATCAATTTGTGGCTGATCGGATCGGAATCTGTTCGGGAGAAAAAATGGTGATCGGTACAGCCTTATTAAACATGATTCGGCTTTTTTTTTTTTTTTTGGTTTGTTAGGTCTAGCAGGGGAAGTTATGTCTATAGCTAAGCAACCAAGTGCTTCTCACACGACAAAATAGTAAATACCTGAATCTATCAGCAGAATAAACTTTTTTTTTATTTCGATAATTTTTTTATGGATTGGGCTTACCATTTTTTGAACTCGCACTGCGTATCGCAGAAAACAGTTTTGCGTATTTTGCGGTGGATTTGAGTATAAAGCTGGATTGACGTGTTTACTTTTGCGGTTTTGGTGGAAAACTGCAGTGTGGGAATGGTGTGTAGAGGCAACACTTTTTTTTTTTTGGTGGAAACCAAGTTATCATACCAACATATGTCACTTCGTCTTTAGACACATTGGTGGAATTGGTTCGGGCCAATTTGGCTCAAAAATTACTGTTTTACTTGGCGAAATTTAGTTGGTTGCCGTATCTTAATGGAGTTTTTATTAATTCAGTCTTTTACTTGTTATTATCCTAACAAATTAACTAGTAATTGGAAAGCAAACTATGATTACCGAATGCTCAATATTCCACTCATTGCTAAGGACATGTAATTTGTGCGATTTTCTTCTTTTTTCTTCTTGGTGTGGTAGGTAAACAGTCACTAACTGAAGCAAAAACACCACATTAATTGTCTCAAAATTCAGTAAATATAGCAAAATGCCAGAAATTTCCAAAAACGGCGCACAATTTACCGCAAAAATGGCCTTATTTTTCGTGCCAATATATTTGACAACTAGCTAACTGGAAGAAGATTATGGAGCAGTTCTCACCGAAGCATTACTCAGATAAATCTGCATCAAACAATGCTGTGGGCACTAGGCAGCCATAAGTGCGCAGTCGATCATCACCAGCCATGTACGTGGTGCGTATATGTTAGAAAATTCGGCAGTAATTGTGTACTCATTATTGAATTCAGCCACCAAGTCCATCACCGCAAAATTGCACCAAAATCCCACAAAATTGCACTTTCATTGCAATAAAACTTACCGCAAAATCATGCCTAGTATTATCGCAGAAATTACATGTCCTTACTCATTGCTGCTAATTCTGGTCAACTCGACTCAAACTAAAATTATTACACTTGTTAATCTTTGTAAGCCAAAGTTTGTAAACCAACAAGTCACATCCTTGGTGTGGCATCTTTTATTGAAATTATTGCCTTTATCGGACACCTGGATTAAGGTTTCAAACCATTTAATTTAGATCTTTTCATCTTTACGTATAACTAGAACAGCCCCCTGTATATGGCCGATTTTGTTGAGCATTGTTGTGATTTCCCGTTTCCATGAAAATACTGTGATTTCCCGAGAGCCGTTACCCAAGCTTTCATTAGATTAGTTAGATCCAGGGTTAAGAGACATAGAGGCCTAGATTCCGCTTGCATGAAAATATTGTGACTGGAAAAAAACATGATGTCATCATCAGTACTGTGCCGCTTAGTTGAAAAGCGAGTTCGAATCATTAGTTATACGGGCAGTTCAATAGTTAGCAGTGCAAATCTTGGTAATCTGGCGACACGCACGCACAAACAACCAAACAAATACTGTATTATGATCTTAGTTATATAGATTTAATGGCCTAAAGTTTACTAAAATGCGAATTTACTGAATCTTGAATTTCTTATTTTATTTAGGTATCCACGATCAACATTGTAGGCGACCGTGACAGCTTTGTGTGGAAGGGCCATGACCAGTTGAGTGTCAAGGCTGGCCCACTCAAATTTGGTGTTGGGTTCCAGCCAAACAGTCTACTGCAGATCCTGCCGCCAGCTGCGTGTACGGCGCTATCACTCCATGCCGATTGGGGATTGTAAGTTTCTGATTTGATTACGTATTTTGCTACTTGTATTTCTGCAGTGGCGGGCCGTAAGGCCACTTTAAAAAAGAAAGTTGTTTCTTGAGCCTTTTACGAAAAAAATCGGTGCGGGCGGGCGGTTTTTTTTTAAATTTATTTACCGTAATATAGAGGTTGTAATTTAAACTTTAATTTAATTTTAATTTGATAACTGCAGACCTGACCTCCTCCTTCCATTTATGACCACAAAACCAAGGTTCTAATACTAGTGAGTCCAAAATTGTTGTGTGCTGCAACAAAATATCAGAATCCAAAACTTTTCGTGAATGTTTTGCCAATTCTGGCTTGTTATACCCTACTAGCGGAGTCGCTCGCTCATTCCGCGTCGTCTCACTCCCCTTCCCTCCCCCCCCTCATTAAGTTGCCGTTCGGTCGGTAGATGGCATCGTATGTTCGCGCTGCTGGACGTTGCGTTCTGGGCGCTGCAGATGCAGATGACTGCTTCGTATGTCCTGCTTGCTGCTGCTGCTGGCTGCCTTGCGGATTTTGTGTAACTATATATATAGATAATTTTTTTTCATTTCACATGGCAGATAAAACCCTCATTCATTTAACGTACTAAGGTGAGGATCTACATACCACATCACATTGACCAACGCCTTGAGAAAGTTTGTTCCAGCTGTGTGAACCAAAGTATCATTAAAACCTAGCTTAAAAGTTTCAAGCCAGTCGATAACAGCATTTTGTAGTTGGAATTTACTGTTGGTGGGATGAGTGTGCCTGTCTGGTAAATGCAGTCTTTGGCTACTAGCTTAATAGAACGTCGAAAAAAAAGTTTTTTGAGAAAGTTTCGTTAGTTTCTGATGCTTTCACTTCTGGCTCAGTTATGAAATATTCAAATATGTAATGTACCGTCCAAAGTCACCAACAATGTCCAATACACGTGCGTGAGAGAAAATACCATCACCGCCGTCTTTCGTCTTGGAATTAGGCACGTGCGCGGTAACATTGCATTCGTCTACATTCATTCCTTCCAGAAGCACAAAGTTATCAGTTCGATCCAATGTTTTGTTTGATACTCTGGTAAAGCTGCGATACGGTGCAATTTATTCCATAGCCGCCTAAAATTCCCCATGGGCGAATTTCGATTTTATACACGAGCCGAAAGTTGGCCATGGCTGAACGTAAACAAACTTAAAAGCAATACACCTAACGCACTTGCATTCGTAAAATAATCCAAGTGATCCAAGATGGTTCTAATAAATAAAAACTGGAAACCAAACCGAGCAATACCAAAAGCATTAGCTTAGAGCGTCTACGATTGGCTTTAACCCAGTCGCGTGCCAAGCCAAGAGCCAATCAGCGCACGTGATGCATTGCATGACTCGTCCAAGCAGTGTCTTTCAAAGAACAACAGAGATAGAAAGAAGCACTGAGGCAAACTGAACGGGAACGGGTGACGTCGAAAATTTTCCATCCCACTTTACTCTTAATGCAAGGAAGTTGTGACTTTAGCATGATATAGCGCCTTAACCGGAAGTACGGTTTTGTTCTCGGATACTAGGCTATTGGCGTTTCTTAATTATCTGTATTCTTTGCTGCCGTTGATCGCTTGTTGTCCCGTTGCACACGTTTTTGCAGTAATAATCGCCTACACACCGTTCATTTTCACAAATCGACGTAGAAATCGATGAATTACGAACACTCGCACAAAAAAAAAAGTCCAGTAAATTCAAAATTCGTTAGAACAGATCGTAAGTTGACATTTCTTGTTGCCATAAACGAAAATAAAAAGGTCGGTGCGGGGGGTTTGGAGTCCGTGCGGCGGGGCTTGAGAAACAACTTCTTTTTTTTTTAATGGCCTAAGGGTGTTTAGTGTTTACTAATGCTGTACCGAACCGAACAAACCGAACCGAACATGGCCGAACAGAGGGTGTTCGGTTCGGTTCGGTGTTCGGCCTTTCAAACGCAAAATACCAAACCGAACATATTTTCACTTCTAATCGACGGATTTTGATGTTTGAATACACCATTTTGAAGGTTTTTTCGCCAGCTTTCTGTTGGTCCAAACCACAAGTTCCTAGCTCTAACGGTTCAGGAGTTATATGGGAAAATGTAAAAGTAGTGGATATTTTTTTATGTTTAAACAGAGTTTCAACATCTATGGACTTAACAAGTCCATAGGAAAATACCTACATTTATTAAGAAACTTGTGCTTTGATGAATCTTTGTGAACACAGCTCTTTTACATTTTAATTTAAGAAAGATTGGTTTGGTACATTTTTGTTCGGTTCGGAAGTGTTCGGTGTTCGGCTTATTTAAGGTTTGTTCGGTTTGGTTCGGTTCGGCTGAAAAATTCTCGTTCGGTACAGCCTTAGTGTTTACTGTTGCACACGGGCCCTGGGTTACGAGCTTGCTGGACCTCTGATGTACACAGTTGAATCGCTTGAAATCAGGTGCTATCACCCACAGTTGACTACGTAGTAACTCACAGAGGCCCTCAGCGTACTTGTTCCACCACTGTTTTTCTGCCTCCTCTTTAGGATAAATAATGTCTGCTAACATTTATAGTTTAGTTGAATTGAAACATGCAGTAAAGCCGTTTCAGTTTACTACTTTTAGTGCTTTTATTCTGTCAATTTCAATTGGTGAAGTAGGCAACAAGTATATTAAGGCGTCGGGGCACAACAATTTTGGTAGGCGATTGCCTCAACGACAAGTAGACGCTGAAGTTCAATATTGTTCAGTGCTTTGTAAACGGCATCTTTTGGTTGGAATGGGGGATACGTGAAAAATCTATACCGAGTACGTAATTAGTACTCTGACTCCACTGGTTGCGAACATCCATACTTTAAAAAGCTGGCGAAAAAACCTTCAAAATGGTATATTCAAACAAAAAAAAACCATCAACTATAAGTGGAAACGTGTTCGGTTCGGTATATTTTTTTTAAATAACATGGCTCTGTTCGGCCATGTTCGGTTCGGTACAGCCTTAGTAAACGTCGATGCGGGCTAGTGTACTTAAAATTTAATGGTAAACATTGACTGTTAATACTTCGTAACTAAACTCTGCCATTCGTGCTTTTACGAAATCTGTTATCTGTGTGTTTCAGCACGCCACTCCTTTCCAGCAAATTTCCATCATACTAACTAGTACTACACTCAAGAACCGGTTCTCGGGTAAAATTTCCAATTCAGTGTAATGGAAGCAACCTCACTGATGATGTCTGCTATCCCTGAATCTAAATTGCCCTACAATAACATTGTTTGAAGACCAATTTATCAGTCATAATACGATAATTCGATAATATGCACGTTTTCACACGAAACTCATTTCCACATTTTATTTCCGCAGACAGAAAGGTGGAGGGAAATTTGCTGGAAAGGATTTGAGTCCTAAAATGCACAAATTATAGATTTCGTAAAAGAACGAGTGGCATTCGGTGTGAGAGTTTTGGTTTTCTTTCTACAAGACGATTCAACCTCAGAATTCATTTACAAAATATTAACAGGCAATGTTTGACATTAAATTGTAAGTATACTGGACGCCAGGACATTTACGATGGTTTCCTCTAATTGGCGTATCGATACTAGCCCCCAATACATTTTGCCATCCAACGTGTAATTTAGTTTGTTTCGGCGTTGGTCATATTAAATAGGCAAAAACCTCATCTTTGCCTCTGATTCTCCAACTAAAACGAATACTGATGAGGACCATCTTTGTGTTTCCATAAAATTCCGATGATTCACAAAATTTACGTCATTGCTTTAGTATGGGCATAACTCTGAGACCTGACGAGAAGGGGCTTTGTGTTTTCATAAAGATCCAACGATTCACGAAGGTGACGTCATTTCCCTAATATGGACATAACTCCGAGACCTGACGAGAAGTGGCTTTGTGTTTTTTACTACGAGAAGTGGCTTTGTGTTTTCATAAAGGTCCAACGATTCACCAAGGTGACGTCATTTCCCTAATATGGGCATAACTCCGAGACCTGACGAGAAGTGGCTTTGTGTTTTCATAAAGGTCCAACGATTCACGAAGGTGACGTCATTTCCCTAATATGGACATAACTCAATGCAAGTAAACATCTTGCTCTAAGTTAGATACGCTGTCAAGATCTGTGGTTTGTTTGTCGGTGATCATTTCGTTACGAGTAAAGCTTCGATCTGTATAATTACTGAAGCAGAAAGGTCTGTGTGGTCTTTTGAGTGTAAGTTGACTGGTCGAGCATGGTGGTCGTTTTGCGGAAAGAAACTTCCTAGTGGCTTACGGCATGCAGATTGTTTTGTGGTAGCATCCGTGTTAACGCTTTAAGGACTGCATTTGAGCTTCATTTTCTTTTACCCAGGACTGGCAAAACCAAATAAAAATTCAGGCTTATAATCCAATTT